>OU015768.1:1042052-1175853 GCA_907173295.1 Fagus sylvatica
TGTAGTAAGAAATTTTATGGCCAAATTGTGTACACATGTGATGCCGCAACGATTTCACTGAAATAGTTTGGTCATTGGCTACATAGCTCCTCACTTCTCTTTCAATAAAATTTGAATCAAATACCTTGCCATCTTTACGGATGTTGGGGTGTCTACAAGTGTGGGGACCATTGTATTTTGTAATCTCCCAAAATCCATGTGTACTACGCATGCATGCCCGCATTCTCCATGAACACCCATTCTTGCAACATACATGTAATTTTCTTTTGTTTGACTCCTTCACTTTATATTCTTGATTGACGCGTGAAGAGTACACCTTCAATGCATACTGAACCTCAATTTTACTCTTGAAAAACAACCATTTTCTCAACTCTTGCTTTTTATCCCAACTATCGAGTGGTGTCACCTCATCATTGAAGGAAGTGTCATTTATATTATCCCATGTGTTTGTAGTAAACGATGAGGATTTGGGTTTGAGGCTAGGGACCACATCATCAACTTCGTCATTATGAACATCAGTTGTCTCATCATCATCATCAGCATCATCATCATCAGCATCAGCATCATCATCATCATCATAATCATCATCATCATCAAAATACAACTCATTATCATCATCATCAAAATACGAATCATTATCATAATCAGCGTTTTCTTCTTCATCATCAGCAGTACATTCCAACATCATCGTATCATGCACTCCAGCTAAAGGGTTTACCTCGTATGGAACATACTCATGTCGAGTGCTGGGACCACAATCCTCCACCGATGTTCGTATCTCATGTAATTGTGGTGTACACCTTCCAAGTGTAGAGGGTTGTGTCGAAGGAGCAGTATCATGCACAGTCATTTGTTGTACATCTTCACCAACACAATCTTCCGCTACTAATCCATCCCCATCATCTTGTGTAAGAGGCTCAACACCTTCACCAACACAATCCTCCACACTTATATATAACTCAATACCTTTTAATTCAGGCGTTGCATCTAACATGTCAAACATGAGATTAACACCGTCGTCGTCTGTTATCAATAGAGTCATGTAATTAATGTGAGGTGAAATCACCTCCTGAGGACAACGGTATGTAACTGTTATACGATGAGATTGATTGTCCAATTGTAGTGCATTGAATATCTTCGTTTCCAATTCGACAAAACTAATCCCACGATGAACCCGGATGAACTTCATTTGCGACCCTTGATACTCAGCTCCATGTTGACCATAAATAATCTCCCCATTGAAGCGAAGATAGACAATATACATAGTTGGTGCCATATGCAAACCTATTTAATTTAAATGTAGTTTACAATTAGTTAGTCACATAAAAAAAACAAGTAATAACATGCTAATGGTAATATTTCATATCCAAATGTTACATAACATATTATATAAAAATGGTTGTAATATCCAGTAGACATCTCCAAGAAAGATTTGGGAAGTCTGGAGTACTTGTTCAATCCAGTCTACTGAAACACCAATCCAGTAGACTGGATGACATGTATTTGGCAGATCCAGTCGCCTGGATTGATGGTCCAGTAGACTGGATGTAGTGTCTGGGAATTTTCTAACTGATCCAGTCGACTGGATTTATGGTCCAGTAGACTGGATGTAGTGTCTGGGAATTTTCTAACTGATCCAGTCGACTGGATTGATGGTCCAGTAGACTGGATGTACTGCATCAGGAACTTTCTAACTGATCCAGTCGACTGGATTGATGGTCCAGTAGACTGGATCATTCAAACACTTCACATCTTCAGTTTACAGCTTGTTACTTCATGTTCAATGAAACATACTTCACGTTATGCAAGAAATACAGAGATGCTTCATGTTTACCAAAGGAATAATGTTCAACAACCACGCAAAAAACGTTTATAACCTAATAATGATACTAACTTTAAACAACATATAAATTAAAAAAACGATACAGCAAAGACAAAATTTTTATTGTTTTTACCTTTTAATTGATCAATGATGTTGGTTGGAACAGTGAACTGATGTTGGAAAAGTGAAAGGACGATGAAGAAAGTTAAGAATATGTTTTAAGTGTAAAGACGAGTTCAGTTTTTTTTTTCATTTATGGCCACCGGTTCTCTTAGCTGTAGTGCATATTTGTATGGAACTCGTCTCTGCTAAAGACGAGTTCCAGCCAGAATTACCATTTTTAATGCAACTCGTCTCTGGTAGAGACGAGTTCCAGCCAACACCAGCCCATTTCAACGCAACTCGTCTCTACCAGAGACGAGTTCAAGCCAAACTTTTTTTTTTCCATTTAATAATTTCTCACAATATCAGTAACGGTAACAGTATTCGCGCCAAAACGAGGGAATTGAAACACAAGCATGCAACTCGTCTCTACAAGAGACGAGTTCCACGGTCCAATTTAATGCCAACTCAGGATGCTTACTGCCAGCTCAGGATGCCACGAAATGGGAAGGAAACTGCCACGGGGCAGTTTTTGTGTAGAACTCGTCTCTAGGAGAGACGAGGCTGTTATCCTGAATAGTTCCCCGACAGTGTTTTTTCGCGAATTTCTTGTTCAAAACGGCTTATCGTGCGTTTTCCCCCCACATAAACCCCACTCTCCATGTCTTTTTTCTTTTTTATTTTTTTTCCCCACCACCCATGTAGCCCCCTACCTTTCTTTTTTCTTCTCCCCCACCACACACATACATCCCCCCTCACCCATCTCATTTTTTTTCTCTCATTTCCTCCTCACAGTTCACACCCCTCCCCCATTTCTCAGTTTTTTTTTTTTTTATTTTTTTTTATATAACATCCAAACATTACAAATAAAATAAAAGAAAAAACATAATGTGACATAAAATCCAAACATTACAAATAAAGTGCTGGAAAAAGCACATCATAATAAGTTTACATTAAACAAAGAAAAAAACATTACTAACGATCATTCCAAATCATCCCTAGTTCTTTGATACAAAATGAGAAAATAAGAATACTTTTTCAAAGATAAAAGAAAGAAAGAGAAAAAATAGGGAACACATTAAAAAAAGAGAAAAAGTAAGGAACAAAAGAGAGGGAAGGAAAATGAAAGAAAGAAAGAGAAAAATTAAACAGGGAAAAAAAGAGTTATTCGAGTAATAAACTGTTGTAAATGGGTCCCATTTACTTTAGTAAAAGCTAGAATCAGAATCCAAAATTCTGACTTCTGCTCTAGAAATGAGAATTTGCAAAATACATTCTGCCTAGAATGTATTTTGTATTTTCCAAAATCCCAACCAAACATCTCAGATTTTTTGCAAAATGCATTCTATGCATAAAAATCCGTGAAATCACTTTTAGGTAGAGGATTCAAATACTGACTAAATTGACAAAGCAAATGCACACAATTATAAGGTCAACACCTTTGTAAGAATATGGGGTTTTCTTGCTCGTTGGTGCTTATTCTATGCAATGATCACCATTGTAGTTTCTCTCAACCTTTTCAATTCTAAAATTTGTAGAATCATGAGTTCATTCATTGCCAAAGTACCTTTTTCCTTTCATCAAGGTACTGATGTACCTTTAGATGTGTAAGATGTAGCAATGCAGCGATGTGTTTTTGTCCTAATGAGAAATTGAAATGTACTTGCCAAAAATAAAAAATAAAAAGTAGAGAATGGGATGTAACATACTATGTAAGGATGTTCTCAACTCCCCCTTTCCTTTTCATCATTCCTAAAATTTGCAAACTTGACCTAGTTTCACTATTAGAAATATATAGTTGGATAGCGAAATGTCACTAGAATTGACAAATTTGGAACTAAATTGGCTCGTGCCAATGAGAAGTAGTGGGTACAGTACTTGTAGCCTTTCCTTTTATGAAATTCAAAAAGAAGCTATCATTCGTTTCGTTAATTAGTGGGATTCTACACATTTTAGTGATTCTTGTGGAATCTTACTTAAAATTCACATAAATGCACATTGTAATGATTTATAAATAAATGAAAAAAGAAGAAGAAGTTGCAACCAACAGTACTTCTTAATCTTTACATTTTGGAAGTTCAGTTAACAATATCAAAGAGGATATATAGTCTCAATTACAACAGTTAAGGTTGAAACCTATAAATCGGTCTCCAACAAATTGTGTTCTAGTAGACTGGATCCATCCAAGTCAGCCTAATTATAAAACCAGTGGGCTATCCTTTTATTTCTTCCTCTCATTTTCTTTTTGGTCGATATCAATGAGCCATTGACCACCAAATGCAATTAACATTTACTTGGGTGCTCACTAGGCTAGAGGCCTCTTTAAGCTTAGTACATAAGCTTGGTAATCGAAGATATATAGTAGTGTTCTCACATGTTCGTGACCCTGGCTAGGTGCCATCTCCATCACCCTTGGTATAAAGCTTCAAATTAACAGATTAAGCTCCCAAAGCTATAAATTAAAGCTTTTATGAAACTCATATATATTCCCCATGAATCATGATGTGAAAAGCTACATGGTTGTTAATAAATTAAAGCTACTTAATATGTAGCTTCTTACAACTTTAATCATAATTGTTAAAATAATTTGTTATAATTAATAAAGGTTATGCCAATAATGAACTTGCGTAAAAATGATATTACTCTAATTAAACCTACTATATGAATAAATTGTGAAAAAGTTATAAAGCAATTTGTATCCTTATCATTACTCATACCATCGTAATGATATGGAGAATCTCGTCAAGGTAGGGTTCTTTGGACCCATCCTTGAAGAGTAAACTCTCGATTACATGCACTGATCATATGGAAGTTGCTTTACCTACGATATGGTAAGTCAATACTTCATCTAGGGGCTAGGGATTAAACTGGCCAGGCCAAGAACCCCACACCTCCTGACCAGCCAACTCCATTAACACTGAGCCACTAAGATGATACTCTATCATACAGTCATACATGCATTAAAGGTAGGGTCGAGTTGGTGAAAAATAAAGCACGAGAAGCGAAACCATATATACTCAAAGTCACTGAAACCGTGTACGACGGTTTTAAAGTTCCACGGAGTAAAGGACTACGCATATGGATTGGCCATGTTAGTCGTTAATTCGTTATCAATTGCTTATCACGTTTCCAAGCATAAGAAAGTCAGTGCGTGTTTTTGTTTTTTATTATTCTTTCCTTTATGAATAGTAAATTTTTTTCCTCTCTCTTTCTTTTTTATAAATTTTAATAAAATAGTCAAGAAAAGAAGTAGATGCTGGTTTGTCTTTCTGTCTACTATACCCGTTCCTCCCTTTTTGAATTTGATGGTGATAGTGATGTTTCCCTCATTGACTAATAATCCCTATCATTAGACAAATAAATACTTTTTTAAGCAATATTAGTGGCACAAAAAATATTTCAATTTTCTTCACAATTTGTTAAAATGATAAATGGTGATTAGTGCAAATGATATGGATTCATCATTGAAACTACTTTTATTGTATACTAATTACAACATACCAATTTATCAATTATGAAAAGAATTATGGGTTTTTTTTGTGTCACTAAATTTATTGATTTTTTTTTTTTTTTTTTTTTTTTTATATATATTTATTCTTGATATAGAGTTAATTGACATGATTCCAAAATATGAATATAATTATAATGGTTATATATTTATTTTAATAAAATTATATATATATATATATATATATATATATATATATATATATATATATATATATATATATATATATATATAATTCTACTATAGTAAAATTTTGTCATCTTATAAAGGATATAACTCTAGCTAGAGTTGAAGATAAAATAAGAAAATTTGAAATCAAAGAGTTAAAACCACAAGTTACTTTATGATGTGTCAAGAAAATTATGAACGAGAGTTATCACTCAATTTGTTCTTACAAAGATTTTAGATAAGATGAGAATCTCGTAGGAGTAATCTTACAGATATAATATTTTCACAATAATTTTATATTAATATTGAGTTAATAGTATTTTATTAGTTCTAATCTATCACTATTATTGATATCACTTTCTTATCTATCATTCTTAACTTAATATCCTAACATTATTGTAAAAATGTTATATACTAATTTGATGGTCTCTCACTTCACTTCTCACTTCGAACAAAAAAAAAATGATAATTCTTTTTGTACGCGGACGCCACGAGTGTTAGACTATTTTTTCACAGACACGGTGACATACTCACACGGCCATCCAGTCGTTGTCTCTTTGACTATTATCTTTGTTATTTACTACCAAAAAAATAGCGGCAACTTAAGTAGATAGAAATGGTTAGAAATGGAAATAACACTCGCCTATATATTGGACCCAAGTATAAAACAACATAAGATAGTGGATTCCTAGTAGTAACTGAACCCAAAAAAAATATTCTAACCAAACAAATTAACATAAAAAAAACAAAGTCTTCCTCCATCATCTCCCACAAGAATTCTAGTCCACCTTTCCATTCTCTCCAACTACTTTTTATTTTGCCTCATCCTCAACTCTTGCTTAGCATTACTAGCAAGCCTGTTGACCTTCAACAAAATCATAGGTTGAATCATGGGTATTTGCTTGGGATCTCAAGCTCATGGACCAGCTGATCCTTCCACAACTACAACAACTACCACAGGTACAATTCCAAAGTAGCTATTGATTACATGTTTCTATGTTTATCACATGGGTTCTTTTGGTTTTTTTTTATGTTTTTTGTTTTAATTGGTGGTAATTGTTTGGTTATGTTGTTAATTTTTCCATTTCATATATAGTGACATATTCTAGCAAGAACATTGGATCATCAGCAACAAGCAGCAGCACTGGCAAGAGTCAATTTTCTGACTTGGATGAGATATACCCTGATGGGCAAATCTTAGAGACACCCAATTTGAAAGAATTCAGTTTCACAGATATGAAGACTGCCACTAAGAATTTCAAGACGGATTCTTTGTTGGGTGAGGGTGGCTTTGGAAAAGTTTTCAAGGGTTGGGTGGATGAGAAAACGCTTGCACCCTCTAAGTTTGGCACTGGAATGATTGTTGCTATAAAGAAACTGAATTCAGAGAGTATGCAAGGTTTACAAGAATGGCAGGTATTAATTTCAACTGCAAATTTCATTAACATAGTCTATATTAAGCATTTAATTAGTACTTTTTTTTTTTTTTTTTTAAATTCATTTGTTATAAAGAGGGGATCTGAATCTGGTTCTAAAGAAGAACAAGTCACTTACAAGCTCTTGGCATTAAACATTTAATTACTTTATTTCTATATTCTGCTGCAGGCATTATTTTTCATGCTCTTTCATTTTTATAGTTTTTTAAAAAGAAGAAAGGAGAAAAAGGATCTTTTTTTTGGGCTAAAAAGGAGAAAAAAGATCTAGTGTCATTATTGGTTGCAATCATGATTATGCACATTTATGCTTAGAGCCTCATATTCCGTTGTGGATTACACCATATTCAAATTGGGTCCCACTTGTAGTTGTAGTTGTATCACATGCTATTTTGCTATAGACTCCAAATCCAGCAAATGAAGAGAAAGTTATGATGTGGTTTTTAACGTCACCAAGGTAGTCAAGCTACTAGAACATGGCGTATTGGCATGCATAACCATTAATCCCGCTGTGTGTTGGCAAATGTCATATAGTTTATAATGTCCAGCCTAACCAACCAATAATTGAGATAAATCATTGGCAGTGACCCTAACACTATGTTTGGGAATTTATTAAGGAATGAAATGGAATGGAAAGTAAATAAATATTTATCTCTCTTATTTGGATGTTTGAAAGAAAATGAATGGAATGTAAGGTAACATTGTTTGGGAGTTGAATGGAAATGAATGAAAATAAATCATTTTATAACATTACTATGGGATTATGAAAAGAATATTTTTTTTAAATTCTTTTCTTTCATTTCCATTCCCTTATTCCATTCTTTCAAACAAGCTGCGAAGGATAGCAGTAGGATTCCATTGCTTTTTGTAATACCTAAGTTCTAACTAGATTTAAAAGTCATTCAAGTTCAGTAGTTTGTAATACCTGTTTTAGAGTGCACTTAGGCTGAAGATCAGCTTGTTGCCTTTGTGTGAACTAATCATTGCACTAAATACCATTATTGATTGTAGTTTCTTTCTACTGCTCGATTGTCACTTTGCACTGCTAAATCAGTCAACATGAAAACTAATGCCTTAACACACTACATTACCTAAAGGGGAACGTATTGTGTGTAAGTCAGAAAGCCAGACATTGTACATTTCTCATGCAGTGTACTTGCTAGTAGTGTATGGTTTAGGCCTCTGGCTTTGTGCTTAACCAGTTTTCTTCATTTTTGTTGACCTTTCGAATATAACCATTTCTACTGATACTAATAGTGTTTTTCCCTTTTCGATTTGATGTGCAGTCAGAAGTAAATTTTCTAGGAAGATTATCTCACCCCAACCTGGTCAGGCTATTAGGATACTGTTGGGAGGATAAAGAGTTGCTCCTTGTCTATGAGTTCTTGCCTAAGGGAAGCTTGGAGAATCATCTGTTTAGAAGTATGAGAAAATTGAATTGCTTGTGCCTGAATTAATTGTGTTAACTTAAGGAGCTTGAAAAACTAAAGGAGCTTTTTTGGTTGAGCAGGGAATCCTAACATTGAACCGCTTTCTTGGGGCATACGACTCAAAATAGTTATTGGAGCAGCTCGGGGCCTGGCTTTCCTACACACTTCAGAAAAGAAAGTCATATACAGAGATTTTAAGGCCTCGAATATATTGCTTGATGGGGTTTGTCTTTCTTTGACCTATGTCTTCTTATCTACCTCTAGTATAATTAGCATCATGCTCTAATTTGTTGCTGAAAGTTTAAGAACTAAACCAGATAGGAAGGTAGCTTGTTTAGTCATTCCAAATTCCTTTTTGTTTCCTTTAATTTTTTTGTAAGTGTCTCCTTTCAATTACTTTGGCTATCAAGTACAACATTTTGCTTTTTTTGATTGATGAGACACTAGAAAAGATATGTAAACCTGTTGTTTTGCAGTAGTTTGGGGTTGGAATACAGAATCAAATAGAGCACTAGTATTCTAGACCTGTAAACTGGTTGTAAAATCTCACTTGGTTATTGCTCTCACCCACAAATAGATCAAATCTTGTTTATAGCAAAACTTGGGGTTCTTTCCAGGATATAGGTTTATATAAACTCATCCTATATTACGTAGATATTTTAACCACATTGCATACATGACACTGATATTTCCCTGTCTCTATTATCTATCTTACACTTTTTGTTTTTTCTCCTACAGAACTACAATGCAAAAATCTCAGATTTTGGCTTGGCAAAATTGGGGCCTTCTGGTGGTGACTCACATGTGACAACCAGGGTTATGGGCACATATGGTTATGCTGCTCCAGAATATATTGCTACAGGTAATGACATCTTTAATGATTCTACTTAGTGAATTGATAAAGGATATAAAAGAACTCTAAAATTCAAATGATTGCTTTATAATTTGTCCATTTAAAAGGATAATTAGGCCATAATCTGAACAATAAATGCAGTCTACTAATATTTTGTTGTTGTCAAGGAAATCAGCTAACATGCTTTCCATTGCACCATTATTCGACAGGTCATTTGTATGTAAAGAGTGATGTCTATGGCTTTGGTGTTGTGTTGCTGGAAATGCTAACAGGCTTAAGGGCACTTGATACAAAAAGGCCTAATGGGCAGCAAAATCTTGTTGAGTGGCTTAAGCCATGTCTCTCTAATAGAAGAAAAATGAAAAACCTTATGGATGCACGGATGGAAGGCCAATATTCATCTAAGGCAGCATTACAAGCAGCACAACTCACTCTAAATTGCCTAGAATCAGATCCTAAAAACCGGCCTGCCATGAAAGAAGTGGTGGAGACATTGGAACAGATTGAAGCAATCAAGGAAAAACCAAAGCAATCCAAAATCAACTCTACTCATTCCACAGCTCAGCATCATAGCCAACAACCTATTCATCAACGAACTCCATTTTATGCCAGACACCCTGGTGCTAAAATTTGATAAAAACATCCATTTTCACATGAAGCAAGGTGAAGTAAAATGGCTTCACACAAAAAACATGTGTGCCTTCATGTTAAATATGGTTTTTTTTTTTTTTTTTTTTTTTTTTTTTTTTTTTTTTTTTTATTATAAATTTTTTGGCAAAGTAATGCCTTTGGATTCACAACAAATTTTGTTGTTGTAAGTTGTAACTCGGCATTTGATGTTCAACATGATGATTATATTGTAATACTAGGAATTGCAGTTTTTTCTGATGTTGTCCTAAATAGAGTGAAAAATGTCAAAAGGGTATTTAACCAGTATTCTATAACGTTGAGCGCAGAAATTCTTTCACGATCTTTTTTCAACTGGCTAATGTGACAAGTTATGATTTAAACATCACTTTGGTATATGTTTATTATTGACATTATCTCTATTATGTACTAATCATAATAAGATACATCAACAATTATGTATCACTAATTATAGTATTATTTTTGTCGTACTTCAAGTTCATGGAGGAAGTATAGCATAGTTCCTAGTTATTAAAACAGGATCAACGTGGCTAGTTGGAACAATGAACTAGCTAGTGTCCTAATGCTTAGATTAGGCCAATTCTTTACTTAGCTTAGGCTTCGTTTGTTTCGCTATAAAATATTTTCCGGAAAATATTTTCAGATTTGCGGGTGTTTGTTTCACTGTAAAATGGTGGTCAAACAGAAAATAATTTCTGTTGACCGGAAAATCTTTTGTTAAAATTTGGAAAATGGTTTACGCCCAATTTTTTCGTAAACTATTTTCAAAAAATGCACGCCTCACCCCTCCGCCCCTTATGCTCTATCTTTCGTACAATACTATAAAATATTTTTTGGAGCATTTTCCGAAATGCAACCAAACACGGAAAAATATTCATTTTCCTTGAAATCATTTTCATTTGAAAACATTTTACAATGGAAAATATTTTACAGCGAAACAAACAGATGAAGTATAGGGTAGTTACTAGTTATTAAAACAGGATCAATGTGGCTAGTTGGAACAGTGAACTAGCTAGTGCCCTAATGCTTAGATTATCCCAATTCTTTACTTAGCTTCGTGTCGACAAAAATAATAGACATCATGCAAGTTTGTCAAGGGGCATTTAATGGAATTTGATTGTAGGTGAGAAGCAGTAAATTTGAAGATTAGTGAGTAGTTAATATAGTCGTAAGTTCTTCAACGGTGCATTTAATGGGATTTGATTGTAGTTGGGATTCAATAAATTTGAAGATTAGTGAGTCGTTAATATAGTCGTAAGTTCTCCAACTGTAACAAGGATCCCTTATTGCTCGGCACATTTGACAAGTCGGCAGAAGCCATTCTAGGTCGAGGGAGGAATTCATTCAAAGAACCTTCTGCATGAAGTGCTAGGATCAATAGTTGCAGTAGACTTTACAAGGATACACATTCTTAGGTCGGCTGAGTGTAGGTTGGGTAACTTTCTTGATGCAATTAGGTTGGTTGGTCCCTTTGGTATGCGACATTTGCTTAATTGGGACGGACATTCCACTCTACTGAGAAAAGAGACGTTCCCTCACACTCTATTAAAAATGCACAAAACCTAATTAAATCAGATTAAGTTTCATGTGATGCATCCCGGCTAGGATTTACATAGATAGCATCTTTTGTGTTCATCCATATATATATATATATATATATATATATAGAGAGAGAGAGAGAGAGAGAGAGAGAGAGAGAGAGAGAGAGAGAGAGAGAGAGAGAGAGAGTCAAATCTCAAAAAAAAACTTTTTCTGTAATGGGCAACTTAGCTAAAGTTATGGTCTTTTTAAAGTTTAGAGGATTTTTAAGTAAAGAAAAAAGCCAATTCACCATCAAAGGTAAAGCTATCATCATGTACAATTAGCGTCTTTTGTTCAAGACACGATTTCAGTATCTGCGAACAATATTTTACAACTTTTTTAAATTTGTTTTGTTAGAAATCTTGCTTACACGATTTCAAAACTATAATACATTCCTAGATATTTTGGAAAAGTACTGTACTTATAAATAATTTTTAAAATTGTAATTTTTTTCACGAAAGCTCCAATGTAGCTTGTTAGACTGCTGTGGGCTACGCTACATGAATGCAGATCCTTTTTCTAGTGCGTCTTGTAGCTCTTGTTCTCCCTCCCGACAATCAAAGTGATTTTATTGTTTCTTTCGTAAAAATCAGATTTTTTTTTGGTTAATTAATAAATGAGAAGAGTGAATTAAACGTGTTATGGGACCAAAAGCAAGAAAACTTATACACGTGAATCCGTGATCCTTATAAGTTATAACTACTACAAATACTAAATTATTATGAATTTCAAATTTTCACAGTTTTTTTTTGTATTGATTGAGAGGATACCATGATTGTTCTCCAGTTCTATGGAATAATTCTTTCTAAATCATAATGAACTTTCACAATGAACTAGTGATATTTCCGTTTTTCTTGACCAAAAACAATTAAAAAGCTAAAAATCTCATAGTGAGCTTAAAAGTAGGTAAGATTTTATGAATATAATTAAAGTTTTTTAATACATTACCGTAAATGAACATAATTACAAATTAATCAAAGTCTTGGAATCCTTCCCCTGTTCCCCATAACAAGAAAAAGTAGCTTTGCACAAATGTCATTCCTTAAATTTGAAAGATTGATTCATAAAATTGGAAAACACCACCAATTCCTCAAATCATGCAAATTGAAAAAAAAAAAAAAAAAAAAAAAAATGATATCCTTAGAGTTTAGATTGTATAGTCAAAATCAGCGATTCTTAAAGGGTCCCGTTAACGAATGCCCTTAGAGTAATGGTTAAAGAAGTATTTAATGTTTCCACTTTATGGGAAGTAAAGAAATTTTAATATTAAAATAATACAAAAACAACTTTTAAGGGTATTTTAGTCTTTCTATTTATTATTATAATATTAAAAATTTGTTATTTCCGATAAAGTATAAGTATTTAATGCTCCTTAATCATTGCCCTAAGGGCACTGGTTAACAAAATCACCAATTCTTAAAAAGAAAATAAAAAATGATATCCTTTTATTCTAACACAAAAAGTTACGTAAATATTTAGGTTTCAACAAGCCTTTTGTTATAGAATAACGACTTGTCATTGAATTCTGGCAACAACAAGAAGCAAAAGCCTAAAAATAAAATAAAATCCAAGGGCTTATTTGATACATGTTTTTATTTTTATTTTCATTTCTTGACTTTTTTCAACTTTTCAAATTGAAATTTGAAACTTGTTTGAATTTTTTTTTTTTGACACCCTATTTTCTCTCATGTTTTCAGTCTTGTTTTTATTTTAATTTTTATTATGGATAAAACTTAGGTACAGTTCCTCAGGTTAAGTACATTAGGTTCAATAATTGAATTCAAACACATGGTTACATTAACCAATGAAACACAAATAATGTTATCTTTTCTAAGAATATTTAAATTCAATACAGTTATGTATTATCCTTTTATTATTATCCTATTATTATTATATTAAAAAAATATTATTATATTTATTTTATGTGTAAAAACTAAAATGAGATAAAAAAACAAATAATGAAAACAGCTTATGGCTGTTTTGAAAAAGGGCATGGGACCCATAAAAAAAAAAAAAAAAAAAAAATTGTTTTCAAGAGCAAAATTGAAATCGATGTACCTTTGATGGGGCTCACAAATTCTGTTTTACAAACAGAATTCTGTTTGGTACACACTTTTGTACACAGTTTTACAAAAGTGTGTACCAAACAAACTCCTAATATCCAGAAATAAGCATAACATGACCTTGGTCCTAGGTTAGGTTGATATAGTGAAGGGTTATTTCCCGCCTCCGCAGCCACAAGTGTCACTCAAACAACAACGACTAGAGTCTAAAGTCTCTAAGGTCGAGTCTAGTGTAGTCTCTTGTAGAACCGGCGGCAACGTTAAAAAGTACCATTACATAAACAGGTGAACCCCACTCCTACTTTGTCCTCTTAGTTTTTGTGTGGTTCCTTTCCTTCTCACTTCACTTTGTCAGTTATTTATTCGCTTCTTCTCTTGCTTCCTGCCTATATAACTTGTCCCACTCCCACTTCAATTTCTTCACTCTTATTTCTACTTTTGTCGATATAGCTTCAATTTCGATGTATCACTGAAACTCTAACCATCACCTTTCGTATTTGAAGTCTCTCTTTGCTGATCCAGGTACACATGCCCATTTTTTATTTCATCTTGGAGTTTTCATGTAGAGTCACGGCTTTTACTTATGCACTCTCATACTTTCCCGTTTTCTTGGGTTTTTTGGTTGCTTATGAATCCAAGGAACAGAAATAGAAAACAAGGAGGCATATTCAATTTTGGTTTTTTTTTTTTTTTTTAATGTTTTTGTTATCTGGGTTTTTATGTTTGATGGAAATTAAAGCATAGATATTCTTTCTTTCTTTCTTTTTTTCCTGTGTTTTCTTGGCAAGTCAGTGGAGTCTAATAAAAGGAAAGTTTCATATCTGATAGAGAAATCTAGATTCTGCAGTGTAGTATTGAATCATCATCAGTTTGAATTTATATCCTAAGAATGATGCTTCAAAAAATATTTCAGCATTTGGGTGACTTGGGAAGTCCTCACTACTGTTTGATGAATTGCTGCATGTATTTAATTCTATTGTCTATCTACTTTTAGTCCGTCTTTGACTCTGTTCTGTTCATGTCATTATTATAATATTGGCCGGCCAGCGCAAACTTGAATATTCCAATGGACAATCATGCCCAATCTATTGAGTAGATAACCTAGTCACTCTGTACAATCCAGATGGTATGAAACCAATCATGCCCAATCTGTTGATTAGATAACAGTATAACACAGCCACTCTGTACCATCCAGATGGTATGAAACCTTACTTAAAAGACTGTGATAAGTATGATCGGATTGAGTTTATTATGCACCAAATAGGGGGCAGGTTTTTAATATGCTCAATGCCTGAGTGTGTAAGTGCTTTGTTGGGGAATTGGGGAAAAGGGGGGAGGGGTTGGGTCATGCTGTTATCGTAAGAATCCAAGTTCTTAAAGTTGTAGACACAACGGATACCTTTGACTAAGCTATCTTGTTGAGATATTACTATTTTCCATTATATGACATCTCTGCATCTTTTCCAAGTTCTTTGCCTTATTCTCTACTTTCTGGTGGGTATGGATTTTTCTAACAATATGGGCTGAAGTTGTATTCCTCTTGAACACAGGCTTATTCACTGGGGATTAAGGTTTTCAGCTAGTTCAAATAATGGCGAAAGATGGAGGTGGTAGTGCAAGCCAATTGTCTGGAGGTCTGGGTAGGTTTTTAAGAAAATGCATTTTTAGTATTTTGTCAGTGGGTCCCCTTCCCGATCACATTGCCTTCATCATGGATGGAAATCGAAGGTATGCGAAGAAGCAGAACATGGAAGAAGGGGCTGGCCACAAGGCTGGGTTTCAGGCTCTCATGAAGATACTTTGTTACTGCTATGAACTGGGAGTGAAATACCTGACCGTCTATGCCTTCAGCATTGAGAACTTCAAGAGGCGTCCTGAAGAGGTTCAATACTTGATGGATCTAATGCTGGAAAAGATTGGAGAGTTGCTCAAGGAAGGAAGTATTGTGAACCAATATGGCATCAGACTATATTTTATAGGTAACTTGAAACTTTTGAGTAAACCTGTCAGGGCCGCAGCTGAAAATGCAATGGCAGCTACCGCCAACAACACCAAGACTGTGCTTTTGATCTGTGTGGCCTATACTTCTTACGATGAGATTGTGCATGCTGTTCAAGAATCCTGCAAGGATAAAAGGAATGAAATTGAAGCACTGAATGCAAGTAAAGTTAGTAATGGTGTGACCGAAAGAGTTGAAGAGGGCGAGAATATAAATGGAGTCATTGTGCATGATGTTCAAGGATCTTATGCAAATAGCTCGAGTAAATCCCAAGCGTTGAACACAACTAGAGCTTGCAATGGTGTGATTGGAGTTGAAAAGAAAAAAGGTGTCATTTTGAATGCTGTTCAAGGATCCTGTGAAGAAAAATGGGATGAAGCTGCAAGTAGAACTTGCAATGGTGTGAGTAAAGGAGTCGAAGATAGCAAAAACAAGCAGTGGATGCTTCCTACTGTAAAGCTGGTGGACATTGAAAAGCACATGTACATGGGAGTGGCGCCTGACCCGGACATCATGATCCGAACTTCTGGAGAGACCCGCCTCAGCAATTTCCTCCTTTGGCAGACTACTAACTGTCCATTGTACTCTCCAACCGTGCTGTGGCCTGAGATAGGTTTATGGCATTTGGTGTGGACAGTATTGAACTTCCAACGAAGCCACTACTATTTTGAGAAGAAAAAGAAGCAGCTATAAATACTTAAGGCCACACAAACCTTACTAATATAGTTTATGCCTTAATCATACAGGGACCATTCTCGAATAACTCTGCAACCTTTTGAGGCTTGAGCAGCGGGTTGCATGATGCTGATTATTGTTAGTTGGAATATGTTTAAATGGCCAGGCCTGTGGATTTGTATTTGTTTATAGAAGTTCGACTACAAGGGGCTTCTAATTTTAGGCTTTGATTAGCTAATGAATGTGGTAAGGGCAATAGTGAAGAAGAAGAGACAAGAATGAGATTCATTCCTTATTGTACCTAGTAATAAACATATCAATTTCGAGGTTGGAGTTTGGCATCAACCTTAAATCTAATGCCTGTGAGCTTTGCTACCAGCTTAGTTATTTAAGTTCATTTGCTATGACAGATTTACAATTGTCTTTGCTCAAGACATTTGTAAGTAATGTAACATGGTGATTTGAGAGATACTGTATAAAGTGGCAATATACATTTATAACTCAAGTATGAAATAAACATATAAAGTAGTGTGATACCTTTGAGATTTTGTATTCAGCCGCAAAGACTTTGAATTCAAACTTTCTCAAGTGGCAGTAGATGAGTCTCTAGAAGCGGCTTAGTCCAACCTTTGAAATAGAATATCCATCTTTTCTTAAAGAATTTAGGATCTTTTTACTCATGAAGACAATTTTGTATCACGACAAAGACTAGACTCGAGACAAACAAGGAAACAATAGAAAGTGATAGTGGGCTGCGTCGACTCTTCTAAATTGCTCTATGACTCGCCAAGTTTGCATCTTCTAGGCCATCCTGTTTTTCATGTAATAGCTCAAATTTCCCTCCCTCTGTTCAAGAGGTATGGCTTGGAGATTTGGTTGCTTTGTCTGCTTAATAATACATCCGGGTTTAGCAAAAAAAAAAGTAATTGAATTTTGCATTAATGACAACTATAGCTTATGAAAGGAACACCCCACCTAAAATTGACTTTTCAGAATCGTTTTAAGTGGGAATAGACCATGAGTCTTCTATCTTCCCTGCCCAACCGACAACCGTATAATCAATAGTTGTGTTAGAAAGATCTATACATTGGACGGTAGAGATTTTGTTATTGACCGAGTCAAAGTCTATTTGATGAGTCTTTTGTTCTCACCAATTGAGGGCATTAGTAGTTCGTGACAAGCAATTAAAAGTTCTATAAGAGCCCTGCATATTAACCAATTTGTTGTACTCTCCCTTCACCATGGCTCTCTCTTTGCAAAACAAAATCCTTGCTACTCTACTATTTGCTCTCCTTTCATTTAAGGCCACCTCTAGCTCTCACCACCACCACCACCACCACCACCACCACAACCACCAGGGGCTCAAATCCCTCCACTTTTCTCTATTTCAACATGAAACAATAAACAAAACTGGATACATCATAGTGAATGGTGTGGCAGGACCAGTTACAAGTCAAACCACAACGCCTTTCGGCACCTTATTTGCTTTTGAGGATCCAATGACTGTCACGGCTAACCGATCTTCAAAACTTGTTGGAATTGCAGAGGGAACTTCTATTACATCTAGTCTGGATGGGCTTAGGAGCATCTCCATTGCTAAGATCACTTTACGTTTGAAAAACCATGCAGGTTCAATTTCAATTGTTGGAGGCACACATAATATAAAGCCTTCTGATCATCCTGTTGTGGGAGGCACCGGTGATTTCTTGTTTGTGCAAGGGTATGTGACATCATCTCCGGTTGATCTCAAGGGCCTAACTGTCGTCTACAAGATCGAGTTTCACCTGTACTGGCCTCCATATGCTGTTCACACTTCATCCTAAAGAGCTTGCCCTATGTGAAGATGTTGCCATGTTGCCACTAGCTAGTAATTAGTATACTACTGTTCTAGATTTTCATGCTTCTATTGTGAAGATGTCATTTTCTTCCAAACGTGAATAAACCATATTTTTCTAGAAAGAAAAAGTGATGTTTCACCTTTCATGTTTTGTTTCTATCCTATAATGTTTAATTTATGTTCTTTTTATTTTAAATAACCAAATGGTTTCATCAAAGACCAAGTGGCTAATTTCATCAAAGAGTTACAAAACGTACAAAACGAAAAACTATCAATCAAAAGGCTACCCCACTTTCCCTCTTCCACCAACCTACCCAACACAAAAAATCTTCCCCTCTTCTACCTTATCTGGTTTAAGGGCATGAATGGTAATAGGGGAAAATTAAAGTAAAAAACAAAAAGTTTAAGGTCATTGACTCATTGCTCAAAAATCGCAATCCTCAAATAATCTTAATGCTTTTTCTATTCCATTATAGATGGGAGTTTGTGAGGATCTTTCATTTCAAATCCAAAAACAAAAACAAACAAAAAACAAAATAGAAAAGTAGAATATTAAAATGTAGCAACTCAAATTGTCAAAGGAATCTATCCAACACTCATTATGTCCTGCATTGTAGTGTCGACTACTGAAATTAAGCTTTTATCTTTCAGTAACAAGATTTGCCCATAGTAGGGCAAATATAAAAGCTTCATGTTAAAAAAGATGTCCACAAGGGTACCACCCTAAAAGCTTCCAGCTTAAGAAAGCACATGGAAAATCAAATGAAACAAATAAAAGAATAATAATGACAACAAAACAATTATATAATAGCAATTGCTTAAATGGGATATCTGAAAACTTACAGATATAACCAACCAAGAATTCATAACTACATTGACTACAAAAATCGTGTGAAAGAATAAATATAATAATCAGAAAGATTAAAATTTCACAAAAAAATTGATCAGTCAGACCCAGAATTAACTAGGCTTGTGCAGACGAGGCCGGTTACAGAAAATCCTGCCATTGGCCCTCACAAATACCGCTAAAACTACACTCAGGCTTGCCCACATAAACGAAAAGAAAAAGTGCCGAAGTTCGTATCGACCTGTGGAAAAGATAAACAGAAGATCATCATCCAAAGAAACGAAATTTGCCCACATTAACAAAAAGAATATTTATGTACATATATACATATAATTTCTTTTGGACTTGCAACTCCAACTTAGGATGCTCTATATGGTTCTATACAACCCCTCTCAAGTGAACCACAGCACAGAAAAAATATTTTAAATTAATGCATCTGTTTATTCTGATGTTAGCTACTAGTCCTACTTGTTAAACTCACCTTGCCTCAATGACATAGTTGCAAAAAGGAACCCAGTCAAAACCAGTGATAAAGCCAGTGGAAAAGACTGCAGAAAGAAATATTCTAAGGTTAGAGTCTGAGATAGGAAATAAATAGGGAATAGAGACACATATAAAACTGTCCTTGGCACCAATAAAAGAGCATTTTTTTATATCCAGCAAAAGCACTCGAAACTAGTAAGATATTAAAACAGAGAACTCTGCAGCACTGACATACAGTTTATCAATGGCATAAGCTTGATGCACATAAAAACTGGTTGTTATCACTATTGATGGGCATTTCATTATTCTTACCCCATCTACCTTTCTCCAGGCATGGGACCAGCTTTGCAAATGTCAGATGCAAAGCATGAAGGATTCAATGAAATACGGAAAACAAAAAGAAATATCTAGAAATCAATTACAAAGATATAACGTTTTTGTTGAAACCAGTTGGATATATCTCCATATCCACTAGAATCTCAAGAACTACCGCATAATGAGCAACAATGAAATCAAGTATGCATCCCAAAATAAAATGAAGAACACAAAGGATGCAGTTAATGGAATACTAACAAGAAAAACAAATATTTAGAAATCAATCAGGTAGATATTTTCTTTTTGTTGAGAAAACTAGTTGGAAATTTCTTCCACAAAAACTACAAACTAAAGAACTGATTTATTTATACTCGGTGGCGAATAAAATCAGATGTACATCCAAGTGTATAAGCAAGCTTACTAATAATTGTACTAAAATCATTAGTTGCCTTAAAATATGTATAAAAAAATTATTGGCAGTTGGCTTGTACTCACAGCTACAGCCTCAAGGCCTCCTTTTTGAGATGAGGGAGTCATATCTCGGCCGACAGAAACAATGTAATGTCCTTGAAGGAGATCAATTGCATCCTTCACATATGCATCAACAAGAGAATAGAAAGTCAGTTTTGTTTCTGATAATTTTGCAGAAAAAAATCACAATCACTTCACATAAAAGGAGGTACAATGTGGCCCAAGATAGCTTGACAAAAAATGAGATCTTGAAAGAACTACAAGGCAAATTATCAAATCAAAAGGACCATACAATACAAAACAAATTACAACTTTAACTATCTTATATCAAATTACGTAAATGCACCTAGACACACAAAGCATGCTATAGCACATAGTTCAACAAAGCCTTGAGGCAAAAGATATCTACAGACTTTTGTTGGGCGTGCGGGAGAAGTAAAAAAAAAATAAAAAAAATTCACAAGGAAATGGATACACGTTGATAACAAACATGAAAAGTTTGATGATAGACTATAATTTCTAGAACACCACTTGAGTATCTATAATATGAATGAAGAAAGAAACATACTAACCTGTTTTGTTCCATCACAAAAGTTATTCAAATAATAGCGTAGAAGGGAATTCCATCCATCCTTAAGGATCCCTTGGATTGTCCGCTGGCCATATCTATAATCCAACCAAACAGAACCAATTATCGTACAGGAAAAAAATAGTTTCATGCTACATATTAGTGCCATTATCCTTGTAGTTTATGGCACTGACAATAGGGCATGTAGTTTTAGTCATAATGCAACATCCAAGGAAATTATTCAACCAAAAGTATGAAATATAGCAAAGTTGCAAAACGTAAAAGAAGTAAGAAATAACACACTTATATTAAAATGATCCATTCCATGAGCTGCAGCTATTCAAGGCTTAACATTTCATACACATATGCAGATAAACTCATATTCAACTTATAAAATCAAAATTCATCCACCTTCCAATCAGAAAATATTCAAAAAACATTTCCATCCATGAGCTTCATTAAAACAACTATGTAAGAGCACATACGCATGCATGTAAGAAAAAGAAAAGGTTTCAGAGTAGATCCATGGAAAAGTACCTGACAAAATCTCCTTTCAAAGCAGGAGTGCCAGAATATTGAAGGCTAATTTCATCCCCATGATTAGCCCACACTGAAGATACAAAAACAGTTACAAGTAAAATCCAGACTCCACACGGTAGAAGGACCATGAAATGTATGATTAAGAAAGTGGAAAACAACCACAAGTAATATGATAGCCAACATAATCATCTTCTCAAAGCAAACTATGTGAAAAACAATTAAAGTACTCACAGATTTTAAAGCTTTCATCAAAATTTGGATGTGAGCTGATAGTTTCTTCAGCACCAAAAACACCAAGCCTTCTAAGTTGGTATTCCAACATTTTTCGGCCAATCATGCTCTGCAACCATATCTTAGTATAGTTACCCTTTTGTATAATTAATTAGAATATTAATGATTAATATGAAAACCACAAGATAGTCCTTTTTCCATCATATTCAAAACTTGAAAGAGAATCAGAAGAATGACAACTAGAAAAACCCAAGGAAAAGGGAAGTGTATGCCTTACATACAATTTGAAAACTTAAAGTAGAAAAAGACTCAATATATTGATGATAACCGGATTTTTTTTCCTACTCTCAAGAACATTGTTATGGGATAAAGAGTAGAGCTTTGATTACTACTTTCTTAGAGATCCCTCTGCAGTAAACAGATGTCATAGTCTACATATGCAAATTTCAGGGGAGGCATAAACAACCTGAATGTACTGTGTAGCTGTTATCTATGTCATTGATGTTAACCTACCTGCGTAACATTCGTACGGTCTAAGCAATCAATACAATTTGTCCTCATGACTCCAAGTTGCTCCTTCATTTTCTCACCCTTTTCATTCAACAAAAGGTACCTAACAATTTCAAACAAACAAGCAACTCAGGAAATAAAATTACCTACTAATTTGGACCACGTGTTGGGTACTCCAGATTATCCACATGTAATTTTAGTCACATGACCTACTTAATAGTCATGTGACTTATTTAAATGATTTAATGAATCATGTGATTTAATACACATGGATGGTCTTCCAAACCGCGAAGTAATGGGTTGGAAGAGATTCATCCAACCTAGTCTTTGTCCAATTGAGTTATGGAAATTGCTTCTTCTTCTTCACACATTGCTAATTTTATAGATTCATTGTGTTCTGTACATATTGCTTCCCCGTTGTAACCTTTGATTCACTCATGTTCATGCTTTATGCACATGGAGTAGTCCTTTTCCATTCATACATTTTTTACTTATATAATAAATAAATGAAATGGTTCATTTTAAAAAAAAAAAAAAAAAAAAAAAAAACCCATTCCAGCATGACATACCAATGGTTCTTGTATCGTTTTAGTGTTTTTAGTCTTTGCAACTCTAAGGACACACAAGGAGGAAGATAACAAAGCACATGATTAATGTTAGAGCCTATATGTCAACTACATATGTTGCATAACAAGGACACTCTAGTTTATGAGTCCGTAAAATTGAACTAATTGCTCATATCTTTGCCATGAAGCAACATAAACGTATAGCATCTATCAAGACCAAGTTGTGTATGAAGGAAACCATACCCGTTTTTCTCGATGAAATCTGAAATTTGCTCATAAAGGATTGAGAGGCGCTCAAAATGAACATGCCCACAAATATGATGAAAATCGAAGTGCAGATATCTACAATATTGAGTAGGTCTCAGCATGAAATGGAACAAATATATACATAAAATACACACAGAGTTTTATATTTTCTAACGTTAGTAGTATGAAGGATTTCTACCTTACATCATCGCTAACAACATGCTGCATTGCATTTGCAAATTTTTCACTTAAGCGTCCTTCACCTCCATGCTAATAAGTGACAAAGGTAGCATCAGTATAAATGGCTTAAATATTAACACTCCTACAAATACACAAAATTTACACAAGGGGAAAAAATCTGTACCGTGTTGACAAGATCAACAGCTAAAACAGCCCCATATTTTTTTCTTAAATCCAGAATATGCCGCTCAACTACTCGAGGCTGCATACAGTACACCATAGTCAAAAAACAAGTAGAAAGCATTTGTTTTCAATCAAACAATGCCATAAATGAACAAATAGCACAACACTCACAGCTTCCTCAAGTCTCACAAGTTGGAACTTGGGCTTATATGTCAAATCAACAATTTGCTCCCAAAGCAATGGAATTGACCCCCGAATCTGTGATAGGCAATAAAGGGGCAAATAACATGAGACAACTCAGATGTAACACACAAGCATAATACACAACTGATTCTGCTAAAACATTTTCAACCATTTCCCTATAAAAGATACTAAAGGTTTTTCAAAGCCTGGAGAGATCACCAAGGCATTGTTAAAAGGATTTGCAACCACTTGATTGTAAAGAATCAGTGACTGGTAATTTTGGAGGGATTCAGTTCTTAATCCATATCAAGAATGCAGCATCCCTCAATGTATTGGCAAATTACTAGTATCTTTAGAACCCTTTTTGATTGGTCTAGGGTGTGGGGTTTTACACATAGTACTTCTCTTTTGGATTTCATTCCATCTCTTCACATTCATGTATAACCCTTTTGTACCTCTCTTCGGTTTTTTATGTTCACCATCGTGAACATGATTCAACCTTTTTTCAATAAAATACCATTACTTATAAAAAAATTAAAAAATTAAAAATTAATGGTTTAAAAACAAATTATACTGTGTATCAAACCATGCCACAAGATCCACTACAACATTCACAAAATCCGATATCCAAAGTACTTTTGTAAAATGTCATTTACTCTTTATGTTTAGCATTTAGGACCGTATATTCGTATTGTTATTTGCATAAGCAAAAAAGAACTAAAAATGTATATAAAATATTACCTGAACAAATGATGCTGTAAACCCATTAAATTGCATAATTTGCTCGCTTTCCACAAAATTTGCAACATACCCATCAGAATCGGCTCCTCTTCTCCACATCCGAGTGCCTTGCAAAGAATGCAACCATTATTAGCTAGACTAGCAAGAGCCAACACTTAATTCAACTTTGAAAGAAAATCGGCTAAATGAATTTTACTGTCCATTGATGCAGAATAAGGCTAGGTGCTCCTAAAACTTCATTAACACATGGTCACTTAATTCCATAATCATGCTATCATGCAGTCAGCCACCATGTGTAAAGTTGTTAGAAAAATCAGTCAGCACATAAATTGTTCTCATTAGACTATTAGAGACTTCTTTGGATAGTAGATCATTTTATATCCAATCAAACCATGACATGTCAAGATTGGAAGCATCTATCTCTCAAATTGCTTGTAATGGATCTTTCTATAGTTTCTATTATGATGGATATTTGCCCACTAGCCATGTAATGTTCTTCAAAATGTTCACAGGGTCAAATTAAGTGCATGGTTATAAAATTGTAAAATGCATTAAGCATGCCCCATTCTTGTCAAAAATGATTATTTACTGATACAATTGCTAGATTGGCCTTGATTTAGAAATGACCTTTGTTTGGATAAGTAATTTACAAATGATTCTACAATCAAAACCTTCCATGATGTTAATAGCCCCTAACAGATCCCTGAGATATATATATATATATATAACCCATTTCCTATTAGAATTAATATGATACTCCTCTATCAATTAATTGCTGCAGGTGAATAGTGCTAGTATAATGGTGAAAACATTAATAATTCATGCAGAAATACATATTCAATCAGTAGGAGCTACTCATGTCCTTAATTTTTTCCCTAGAGCATATAGTACCAAACTAGTCTTTGTGAAAACAGTTATGATAACCATAACAGAACAAGCTACATATTAACAAAATAAAAAGGTAATACAAGCTTTGAATACCATTTCTCCTTGAGCATCTCCTAGCAACCAGAGTAACATCAATAATATCTTTCCCAATGGCCGCTTGAAAGTTATGAAAGCTTGATGACCAGTTAAGGAAAAACTTCAAATGGAAAGACAGATGATAAATCCAACCAGCATTTAAATGAACCACTAAACTATAAAATATACACTCTAATGCAACACAAGCGAAAAGCTGAATCCAACAATGAGATAAGGATATTCCCTTGGACAACAGGTAGTATGTACGGATCAAGCTGCACACAGGGAACCATATAAATGTTCAGCAGTTAGTAAACTGCACATGTAAATGGACAAATAAAATGAAGCATGTAGCACTGACAACAACTTTGACATCAACCTGACCTTGTTATCTATGAGCACTTCCAACATATAGTTGTTCCAGAGAAATCTAGGTTCTGCCTGTGGCAAAACAATTTGTGACATTAGTAAAACTCCCCCATTTACTGGAAATCTAAAATAGCAAAGAAGCACCGATGAAGATTGAACATCATGAAGACAGATTGAAAACAATCATTCAAACATAATTGAAGGCACGCCCTACATAAGAAAGCTACCTTCTCACTTCAGACCCAGCATACACTAATCTCTTAAAGAGAAAATCAACAAATAAAAGAAATCAACTACTTCTAAGATCAAGGCTTACCTGTCTCCAAAGAGGAAGTAATTTAGACTCATCACCCAGATCATTTAATCGCTGTGCGCTGCAGCACCCCAAAAAAAAAATCATTTGATAATGAATAATATACTTTTACCTTAAACTAGAGAAAATGAGTTAACATCATTAATGATTAGTTAAGCTAAACTAAGTTGAAATTCTATAAATGTTGAGCATAAATAGAATTTAGTTTCTCCATCAGTTGCGTTAAAATATTTTGTGTTATAAGTTTAATCCCATTCTAAATAATTATTGTCTTGGTTTGCCTTTTCTGCCTAATAATAAAATTCCCTCTCTCCTCTCCTCGGGTAAATATTGATGGAAAAATCAATATGCTTCTCACCGCTATAATAATGCATGAATAAATCTTACAATTGACCTTATGTGCGAAGGACAAATAAAGAGTATTAAAATCCCTTTTTTTGGGAAGGGGATGGGGGCCCAGGTCTTTGTTGCCGATCCACTTTATGTAAGTACATCTGTTTGTTTCCCAAACACCGTTAAGAATGGAAAAATGCCACCAAAGCAGAAAAAAAGGCTGACCTCAGTGTTAAATTGGTTTCATATGAGAAATACAGACCAGAAGTCCTCTCTGCAATATTTAGCAGCCCAGAGAACTCAGTCTCCATCTTTTTCTGCAGAAGTTCATATATAACAATCACAGAATTGAAATCAAATTCCATCCATATAAGACAAACAAACGGTAAAGCAATAACTTACCTGTTCTGCGGGGGAATTTTTGAGAGAATGATCACAGGGAAAAATCTTCAGGGATGAAACTTTAAAGATAGGATGCCCCAAGTAAGATCCAACACATTCACGCTCTGTTATAACTATTAAATACGAACCTAGAAGCATAGAAGAATATTAAAAAAAAAATCAACATAATCAAACAAGCTGCAAGTTCAGTGCAAAAATTATTAGAACATGAAACTATATATATATACATTTCAATTAATCTTTCCTTCCTCTGTTTTAGGTTCTATTTACTCCATTTATATTACATAACGTGGCGTCACAATTCTGCCATTTAAGTGTGGATAGAGGCATATCCCGACAGTCATGTTTCACTGTACCTTAGGCATGTCCCAAGTTTGTCGGTATCTTATTACCAAAAGTTTATACACACTGTAATATGTACTTTATCTTCCCAACTACGAAACTACTACCCAATTAACCATCTATAAGAACTAAAAATGAAATAAAACCATATATTAACATCAATCACAATCAATGAACTGTAAAAAACTACTGAGAACATAAATTCTGTTCTTGTTGTTGATTTTTCGCATTAATCTTGTTTTCTTTAATAATAAAAAATTCCAACAAGCTGTACCTAAGAAATTAAGCCATAACAAATGAAACCTAAGTTATGCTACCATCTTCCAATACTCTATAACCCACTATGGTTAATGTACAATATCATAAACCAAAAAGGAGCAAAGGTCTTATACAAGCAACTAAGTAGAAAACATACAAGAACATGTTATGAATGTTTGACAAGATGTTTTTACCTGCCAAGAGCTTTAACATCCCAACAACACCAAAAATTGTCCGAATTTTAGGAACACGAACAGTGCTGCATTCTGGAAGCTCATCTGGAGGATGATCAAAGAAAAAACACATCAACAAAAATCAGAAATAGAAATACAAACCAAGATACACAAACAATAAGTAACTCTAGCAACACAAATTTTTCAAAACTATTGACATGTCATGTTATGATTAGTATATAATAAAAGCGACATCAATGATGAGCCCATCTGAAAGTGATGTTACTCGAACATCGAGAATGAATCATTATCAGCTCACCAATCAACTAAATTAGAAATAGAAACCGATATACACAAACAACAAGTCTAGCGACACAAATTTTTTCACAACTATTGACACGTCCTATTATGATTAGTATATAATAAAAATGACGTCAGTGATAGATCCATGTGAAAGTGATGTTACTCGAACATCGAGAATGAATAATTATCAGCTCACCAATGAGATTCATCGAGCCATCTTTCCGACTGATCGCCAAGGATGAACCACAAGAGCCATCAGTGGGCTCAACAATATACTGATCTGGAAACTCCCATAGACGCATACGTGTGTATAGCTTTTGACTAGAATCAGCCCTCTCCATCATTATTGAAAGCTAAATCCACTACCAAACAATAACAACAACAAAAATTGAATTCATTATCCATTCCTCAATTCAAACTAAATCAAATCCAATTTCATCTATGATTCCTGTTTTGGCAGCCAAACAAACCCTAAATTCAAAAGAAGAGAGAGTTGGACACTATACCTGAACTGAAAATCGAACCAGATCGGAGATCGCACGTGAAAACTACTTGTCGTAAAAGAACGAGATCCAATCAATGCATGAACGAAAATGTTTCGATGAATTTAGAGATTCGCTAAAATAATTTTCAAAGCAAAGCGCCAATTTTGGCTAAAATGGTGCCCCACGACTTTCTCTACGTCTACGTGGCTTGAGGTTTATTTTCCAGCGTTGGATCTGAATACCGAAAACTTGGACGGTTCAGAATATTAGTGGGACCACACCAAATAAAAAACGCGCCTTGGATTTAAAAATTATTGAAAAATTCGAAATTTTGGCAGGAACAAAGATACCAAATAAGGAAAGTGTTGTAAGTTGTAACGCATGTTTGGTTGGAGGAGTTACCATAATGTTTTAATGTTGTTCTGGCAGCTGATGTAACTCTTAGATTCTCAATAAATAAAGATCAATAAACTTTTTAATTTTTTTTTATTGGTGTTTGAAAATTAACGTATCCAATATCCGTTTTCAACTATTAATATAATAAAATTTGTAATATTCTTAACATTATTATTTAAAAATAAGATAAAATATCTGTGTTTTTTTTTTCAAAAAAAAATAAAATTATGAATTAAATGTAGGATCAAAATGTTTCAGAATTATTAAATAACACCATTGATTTGTAAAATTAATAAAAATTCGTAACTTTGCCAAAATCAAGAGAGAAAGAAGTATCAACCAAATATAACATTACTATTAACTGTAATAGGAACTGCAGTCCACACACAGCAAACTATGTGTTCTTCTAATAAGAAAAATACAAAAATTGCTACTGATTTTGTTACAAAATGTTCACAAATTGATATGGTAACAAACTAACAATTGAAATGAGTGTGAGATCAACAGCATATTAAATAAATTTCTTCATTATTTTTTTGTCTTGTATTTAAAAGTTAACACATTAGTTTATACAGTTAATATCCGTTATCAGTTTATACCGTTAATGTATTCAAATTTATAATACCTTTAACATATGAAAAAGTAATTATTCAATACTTCCGAAGTACAATAAAATAAGGAAATATATATGTATATATTGTATTCTATAAATATTCATATGAGAGGAAAGAGTATGCATTTAGTATACTCCACGAGTACTTAATAATTACTTCATACATCACGGTTTTAATAAATATACCACATCGAATGAATGCAAAATGTGCTCAAGGAGTAACTATTGGATAAAATAACAATTTGGTTTTTAAATTTTGTGAATTTGCGTCTGTGCCACGAGCCCACGACCAATTATGGAAGCTTGGTCATCAAATAGCAATCCTCGTCAACTATCAAACATCACCATTGATTTTTAAAATGAATGAAAAATCGTAACTTTGCCAAAAATGAGAAAAAAAGGTAATCAACCAAATATATCATCACTACTAGTTGGAATGGGAATTTACAAATTGATATGGTAACAATTGAGATTAGTTCCAGTTCAACCAATATTAAATAGAATTCTTAATTCTTTTGTGTATTGTGTTTAAAAGTTAACACATCAATTTATAAGGTTAATATCCGTTATCAGTTTGTATCGTTAATATTCGTTATCGGTTTGTATCGTTATTCGTTAATGTAATAACACAAACCATGCATGTTGACTACATCTCAATGATTAATACTATAAAGTTTTTTTTTCATCTTAAAAACATTTGCATCCATGATTCACTTGTGACAAAGTGAGCATGCCGAAGACTCATTAAAAAAAAAAACACTCCCCATTTCTCATCCTTTGAAACATTTTAGTCATCTTTGTTTGTTGCAGGCATGTTGAGATCCAAAACAAGAGAGCACACCAACAAGTCATTTAAAAGAAAAGAACAATATTTATCACTCTTCATCATCTGAAACAATCTCGGGATCCCTCTCCGTTGGACGCACGTTGAGATCCAATATAGGAGGCTTATGATCTTTCTCTTGGGGTTGGTTCAAATCAATCCCCAATCCTCCCATAGGCGATGAAGAGGAAGCCTCGGTAATGGAAGTTGCATCCTTAAAACCCTCGTTTATGGCACTATCGTCACCTTTTTCAACGTTAGTTGTCAGTGCAGCTGGAGTACTAATTCCTGATAGCACTCCTTGGGCCACACTAAGAAGAGTTGTAGCAATTTCTTCTTGAGCTTGAAGGCCTATATCTGGCTTGTCTGCTTCTTTATCAAGTGAAGCTAAAGGGTCCCAATTTCCAGCTGGGGGAGGAAACACCCCTCGCCATTGACGCTCAGGATGAGATCTCATATGTCCAAATACAGCCTTCCACGAGCCAAACTGTTTTCCACATACTACACAGTTTGGATCGCATGATGGAGGATCCAACAACTCTGCCTTCCTCTTAGGTCTTTGTATGCCGGTATTTGATGATGCACCCAATTCGTCATTATGGCTTCTCCGGTTCCTTAAAGAACCTTCATGGGGCCCTTTAACAATATCAGTTGCATCATGACCCTCATCGCCTACAAGTTTCGTCATGCTTTCTCCAAAACCTACATCTGCATCGTCCCCAGTTTGTTGAGCCTCATGAGGAGGGGTGGAAGATGAGCCTCCTCCGATCTCAGTTTCTTGCACAATGGCTTCATCACTAGCATTTTGAGGACTATCATGATTGCTTTGTTGCTCATCAGAGGAGGGCTTGTCAGGTGAGGAGTCTCTAGGGTTGTTCATGGTTATGGGAGATGAACTCTGTTTGTAAGGGAAGTTTGAGAGGGGTAGAAACAATTGCTTTGTTGCACACAAACCTCCTCAAGGAGAGTGTTCGAATTTAAAGGCGCACCAAAGTATTTAGAAGGAAGGTAGAAGAAACACTATAATAGATAGATGAATATTTTGGAAGCACCAAAGAATGCTTAATTTTTAAAATTGTAACAAATGGGTAAAGTATTTATATAATATAATAGATATTTCTAGCATAACATATTTTAATGGGTACATGCATTTTTCTACTGCACTCATACATGAGATTAATTTATTAAGTACATAATTCATGCCACAGATATATTTCTAAAAATATATGTTCAATGTATTTTACCCCAACCTCTTCTTTAAATTCGATTTTTACTAACTCTTGGTTTGTTTGGTTCAACTTATTTTTATTCTAAAATGAAATGTACAACTTTTTAATGTGTCACTTTTTTCAAAGTACAATTGTAATTTTACACAATAAATAAAATAAGCTCATCTAAAAACACAAGGTTATGCTTTTAATTTATGGAAATATCATTGTTGAATGGGTTGGTAAAAGTATGAGCAATTTAATCTTTTTACTTCACAAACTTAAAAGTCCACCTCCTTTTATGGTAACATAATCTCAAAGGAAATGATATCCGTATCTATGTGCTTAATGCAGTAATGGAACAATGGGTTATTTACCAATCTAAGTGCTAAGTTGTTATCAATGAAAATTAGTGTAGATTCCTTTTCGTGTGAGAAGCATATTCTTCATTAAGTTCTTAATCATATTGTGAGACAAGCACATGAAATAACTACTACATACCTTGTATCTATGTGCTTAATACAATAATGGAACAATGGGTTATTTTTATTTACCAATCTAAGTGCTAAGTTGTTATCAATGTAAACTAGTGTAGCTTCCTTTTCGTGCGTTCTTCTTCAAATTCTTAACAATATTATATGACAGACATATGAAATGCTACATACATGGCTTCATACTTCTTCTTTTTTTCAAAAAAAAAAAAACGATAATACTTGGCTTCATAATTAGAAAGCATCATAACTAATTAAGTAATTATTCATTGTGATAAGGCAAAGTGAGCATATAGATTATAGACAACCCATTAAAAATATATTATAACGTCCTAACGAAGCAAGCATGTCTAGACCAAAATAAGAGAGGTGACTTTAATTCCTAGTTATATTTAAAAAAAAAAAAAATGTGAAAGTACACGAATAAACACTAGTCTACAATTAATAATCTAAGTTCGTAGGCAACTTTACGAAATAGAAATGAGTTAAGCACCCATTCCGTCCTATCGAAATCGGTCTTTTAGGAGATAATGGCCACATACATAATGTCATGCAAACATTTACACAACATAGCATTCCAAACATGTCATAAACAAACAAATAAATCATGTGAGCATATGAAATGGATTAAGCATGCTAATGCATTGTCTATTGATCTTCAAGAACGGTTGTCCATTTTAATGCATTGTTGCTTGACTAATTGAATGACGATTGACGGTTAGAGTTTCAGGTGGATGATCCTATGAAACTAGGATTTCATGTTTAGGTTTGAAGATACCTAATTTTGTCATATTCAAAATCCCTGGTTCCCAATATCAAGGAGCCATGATCCCTACCCAAATGAATACATCTCAATGTCAAGCCCAACAGTCCATTCCTCAAGGCTCAAACCCACTTTCAAGCCCGTTTCCTATTTTCATACCCAAAGCGGTGTACGCTCCTTGCCTATATCATGAACTCTCCATACCCGCTTACAATCATCCATGACCATCAGGAAACCCACGTAAAATCCTCATACAATTATACATTCCGAGTTCATTTTATTTATTAAGGCGGTAAGAAAAGGTTCTTTAAGAGTGAAGCTATTTTTGCTAGTTATTTGAAAACGAGCCTCTCACTCATAAAATCAGTATTCACATCTCTAGTTTTGAGTACTTTTGGTTGTGCATTTAAATTCATTTGTTTGTACCAACTAGTTTATTTTCATACAATTATGCTCACTGCACCCACAAACACATGATGTAGTGATCATAAGAATGGATTGAAAACTGCATAATCGTGTTTTCTGTAGATTCTGCCCAAAGGGCATCAATACTCGCTAGAATGTAGTGGCGTATCTCTACTGTCTTCAAGGGCAAAATCCAAATTTGCTTGTGTATTCTTATTCATTTTTTATTTATGGGATTTTCCTTTGAATAATGTCGAGGATTGAGATCCGGTGCAATTGTTAAGTCAATTGCACCATGCAATTGTTAGTTTTAAAACTTAAAAAGTGTAAGGGTAAAAGGGTAAAAGATCAAAAAGTGAAAAAGTTAAGTTTAAGATTTTTTTATTCAAAGTTTAAGATTAAAAGTGAATGTTTCAACTTTTGATCTCAACCATTGAAAACAATTGCATGGGTGCAATTGACCTAACAATTGCACCGGATCTCAATCCGTATTTCGATGTGCACCACTTTGGACGGAAAGTCTCATCTTGTTACTTTCCTTCGTGCTTACTTAGTTAGATACACATAATAAAATACAAAACATAACATAACTTTTATTTTAATTAGATTAGTTAGCATAGGAAAATGGCCTATTAGGCTATTAGCTCAGTTGGTTAGAGCCTTATGCTAGTATTCATCAAATTATAATAGGAAATACAATAATCCATTTCAATTTCAATAAATTAGGTATAAATCATATTCTCAAAATTCAAATTCAAGACTTAAATTATGGGAGAGTAAGCCTTAAATGACTTCACGAATGACCAATAATATATATATATATATATATAACCTTGAGTGTCCAGGTTAGCGTTCTATAAATACGCGCACCTCGACTAATGGTTGGTCTCACTAATTAATTTTATGGTGGGACCCACAATCTATGGTAAATGAGGGAGTACGCATTTATTCATGTTCCTAGGAGTACTGAATAATTTTCTAAGTCTTACATAGGTTGAAGAGCCAATAAATGGTAAGTTTTGGTTGAGTTCTAAGAGGTGTGAAATTTGAATTTTGAAATAGAAAGGAAGAGATTATGTTTTTTTTTGCTGAAGGAAGAGATTATGTTTTAAATGTGTTAATATATGGTAGGATTTCAAATTTAAATTGAAAATCAAAATGTCAATCTGGATCATAAATGGATTGATTGGATTTGAGATGTGCTTTCCAAATAAGTCAGATTCTAAAGACACATACCTAAAATATTAATTGGGATTTGGATTGCCAAACTTGGCAATAATAGGAAGATCGAGTCTTAAATAAGGAAATCCACAATATATGGGCTAATTAGCATCAAATCTTCCAAATTGGTCAAGCTTTAATTCAAATCTTAAAATTTAAGACTAAGTGAATGAAAGTAGCGGGACCTACCATTCGTGTTAGAGCAGGGAGTACACATTTATTGTGTGTCTGGAGTACTGAATAATTTTCCAGTAAATAAAGTCATTTAAGACACTTTGAAATGTGATAATAAAAATGGAAAATTATTCAGTAATCCAAAATTACAAATAAATGCGTAGTCCTCCCTCTCACATGAATGGTAGTCCTATCATGAATTTAATTAGTGGGATCCATCATTCATATGAGAGGGGACTACACATTTATTTGTAGTCCTGGACTACTGAATAATCAGTCAAATAAAATACTCAAATAAAATACTCTCACGATGGAAAATCTGAACTTAAATGATTATTGACTTAGACTTTTGAAAATAGTTTGTTTATATCTGAGTGATTATTCAATAGTCCAAAACTACAAATAAATGCGTAGTCCCCCTCTCACATGAATAGTGGGTCCCACCACATAAATATGGATCTCACTAATTAAATTCATGGTAAGACTCATCATTTATGTGAAATGAAGATTACGCATTTATTTGTAGTCCCGGACTACTGAATAATTTTCCCTGAGGTTCGAGTTGTTCTCAGCCCACATAAAACCGAGTGACAACTTATTTCTCAGTCGGTAGGATGGGTTCACACCGGGCAACTCAACCCCGCTTCACAACTATCCATCATTAAAGGCCCATGTTGGAACCATCAAGCAACCCAAGGCTCTTTGTGAGTAGTCGGATGTTTTTTTAAGATGATTTTGACCCTTTTTATTCTGAAAATCTCATGTCCTCTATAAGGAGTATTGTGATTGAGGCAAATGATCAGCAATCACCTAATGCTCTCTTCAAAAACTTTCAACTGTGCTAAAAGGTTTTTAGGTTTTTTTTTTTTAGGGGTATCCCACTCTATAAATTCTTTAATTATTTTGTATTTATTAATCAAACATATATTTATAATTTTATATATAAAAAAATTAGTAGCTTTCAAACCAAACCAAATAGCCCATGGTTATAGCCTCATAGCCCCATTGAAACTTTGAAGGACTCATCAATCGGCTCATGCTTTCAAGTTTCAACCCTCCCCCTAAAGAGAGATGTAAGGGGGGAAATGTTGAATGAGGTAAAAAAGTTGGAAAAATACATTTTAAGAGATGTAATAAAATAAACCTTGTAATTTCAAAAATAACAAATTAAATCTTGAAATTTCAAAATATAAAAAAATTAACCTCCTAGTTTTCAAAAATAACAAATTAAACCTTATTCCATTTAAGTGGAACGACATTGTATTTTAGGATTTAAAATAATTTGAGGATTTGATTTGTTATATTTTGAAACACTAAAGGTTAAAATTTTACTTTTAAAACTATAAAACTTAATTTGTTACTTTTTAAAATAATAATTTAGTTTATAACTTTTAAAACTATAGTGTTTAAATTGTTATGCCCCAAGCCTACTGGGTTTTGAAATTTTGAAAAAGAGAAGGTCCAACTCCAACCCACAAGACTTATGGTTCTTTAATATTTTTCCGCTTCGCTATCTGCACTTTAAGACAGTAGTCTCTTGGCTCATATCGATAATGAAGTCACCCTTATTTCTTCCAAGTTGAGGAATAGTACACTCAACAAGGAAAAAACCTCAAAAGGTACACCAAATGGAACCCGGAATAGGATTCTCTTCCTTTCAAATTCTTTCCGTTTGGTCTATTTCATGGTTCAGATTAAAGATCTAACAGTATATAGACTACTACGTCATTTGATTTTTTAAATGATGTGACAATATATATACGGTTAAATTCAAAAAGTAAAATCTGAGCCATGAAATAGATAAATTGAAAAAATTTGAAATGAAGAGGATCATATTCCCTAAAACCCTTTGCGTACCAAATATTACAACTTACAAGTGTTGGATGGTAACTTTTTGGAAGCAACTGAATGTTAGAAAAGAATATATAACAATTTTACGGTAGTGCCTTTCATCAATTTAAGTTTCTATCCTCGTTCATTGTCATAAAAAAAATAAAAAAATAAAAATTAAGTTTCTTTCCTTTTCTCTACCTCATTCCTACAAAGTCCAGAGAATTATAACTAAGCAACACGAGGAGAAAATATAACAAAGGAGATTGCTAAAATTGGTGTTGCAATGTACCAATTAGCAGTTAGATAAAATTTGTTAAATCACTACAGACTTCCAAATATAAAAACAAATTGAAAAAGAATTATAACAAAAATGTCACAAATTTCAATTTAGTTAATAATGTGACAAACAATTCATATGATCACATGTCGCATCTTAATATTTAAGTATGTACAAGAAACTCCGGCCTGCCAGACCTCTGGAGAAAGAGAGAGAGAGAACAGCCCAACGATGATAACCTACACCAACTTTGCAGCTCTTGCTAATATAACTTTGGACTTATTTGTAACTAATATATGGGGCTTGAATACAACTCAGGTCCAAAGCGACCAATTTCAGCAAGCCACATGCGCAACATCATCAGATAAAATTGGATAACAACAATAAGAAACTACTGACCAGAGTTCCCCAAGAGTCGCTCCACTGCTGCATGAACATTTCCCGCAGTGGCAATCAATGCCCGTATATTCTCTTGTGTGTCAAAGAAACCCATTTCTTGAAGCTGAGACAGCTGAGTGGCATAGAGTTCTTCTGGTGGAACTGGGAAGATAAACAGAATAAGTGCAAAACAAATGCAGGCAAAACGATATCTGTCAAGAAAAGAAATGGAAAAAGGAAAGAAAAGAGAGAGGTGAGTGTAGTAACCATTAGATCTGTTGGGAACAGCCAGGCTGCCAGCCCCAAGTCCACCAAACATGTTCATCATCATCTCCAACCCTACGTTGTTCAATGACCCCGCTTTAATGAGAAGATTAAAAAACCACCCATTGATTTCTTTTTATAAGTACCCATTGTAAAAACAATAAATAATTCGAGGGGTAAAAGCAAGAACAAATATTTTCCAAAAAATAATTGTTGCCATTTTTCCAGCCCTACGTTGTTCAATGACCCCGCTTTAATGAGAAGATTAAAAAACCACCCATTGATTTTTTTTATAAGTACCCATTGTAAAAACAATAAATAATTCGAGGGGTAAAAGCAAGAACAAATATTTTCCAAAAAATAATTGTTGCCATTTTTCCAGGGGCTTGACACAAAAACCTTCCTCAAGCAAATGACAAAAATTCCACTTGCACAGAATTTAACATATAGAGTCGTTTAGCTAAGGGCTATGAAGCACGGGTACGTTTTCGGGTACGGGTACGGGTACGGATAGGGTACGGCGGTACTCCAATTCCTAAAAAACTAGGGTATGGGTACGGCGGGGTATTTTTTTATTATATATTTTTATATATTATTATACATATATTTTTAAATATATGTAAACTTAAAAATAAATATGGATAATAAGATACATCTATTGCCATTGAATTGTCTTTATATTACAAACCAACATTCAAAAGAGTAAATTTTTCATTTTATTTTTACTCTCACACACTTCTCTGATCGTTGATCAAAAAAAAAAAATTCAAAAAAAAAAAAAAATAGAACTTTGAATTGTTTTCTTATTGAGGAAAAAATGCAAACACCTTGAGAACATTACGGACAAAACGAAACGCAGATATAAAAAACAGAACAAAGTAAAAGAAACATTTTTTCTTGTTGTTTCATTTCTTACTGCGTTTTGGTGAGGAAGTGAGAAAGAGAGAACCGAGCTTACCGACGGTGGAGGAAGTGAGAGACAGAGAGCAGAGGAGAGAGAACCGAGCTTACCGGCGATGGAGGAAGTGAGAGACAGAGAGCAGAGGAGAGAAAACCGAGCTTACCGGCGATGGAGGAAGTGAGAGACAGAGAGCAGAGGAGAGAGAACCGAGCTTACCAACGATGGAGGAAGTGAGAGACAGAGAGCAGAGGAGAGAAAACCGAGCTTACCGGTGATGGAGGAAGTGAGAGACAGAGAGCAGAGGAGAGAGAACCGGGCTTACCGACGGTGGAGGAAGTGAGAGACAGAGAGCAAAGGAGAGAGAAACAAGCTTACCGACGGTGGAGTGAGGCTCTGAGAGACAGAGAGCAGAAGAGAGAGAATCGGGTTGCAGTGAAAGAGATGAGAATCGGCCTAAAACGACGCCGTTTTGGCTTCGCCTCGTACCGGACCCGACCTGACCCGTACCAAAACCGTACCGGAAATTTTTTTTTTTGGCCAAAAACGGGTACGCCGGGGGTACGCATGCAGCGGTACCCCAGCAGTATCCGTACCCACAAGTTACCCGGTATGGGTACGGCGGGGTTTTTGCCGTACCGGTGCTTCCGAGGCTAAGGGGCACCCTCCATATAACTGAGAAAACCTATTTTATGCAGATGTCCAAATAACTGCAATTATATTTTGGAGGTTTCTAAGAGGGACCGATATCTAGAAGACATGCCCTTGCAAGCACTATGGTGCTGGTGATAATAATAGAAGATTGGCCAAAGAAGCAAACAGAGGTTCAAAGAATTTTTTTTCATAAGAAAACCGAACTTCAAAGATTGACTTGCATACCTGTACCTCCAGCAGCCTGACCCTGCTCCCTGCATGATGCAACAAGTTAATAGAAAGCTAAGAGCAGAAACCAATGATACAACTAATCAAGAAAAAGAAATACTGTCACTATCATTAAGCGCAACATGGAGAATTTGTGAAGAGAAAGAAGGTCCAAGTTTGACGAGCTCCACAACATAGTATGGAGCATTTAGAAAAAAAGAAAACTAGGAGAATTCTTCAAAGGTAATGAACTATCTACACAAATTTTGAAGCAGACTTTAGAAGATCATATCCTCATGGCTTTGAGGATTGCCTTCTTTTACTTTTGTATCCTTTTCAGATTTCTTAGATAATCCTAGCCATCATCGATTTTCTGTTTTAGGAGTTACCACTTCCATACTTTGTGCTTTACCCATCTTGCACACTTTTTTTGGACTTTTTTTTAATATGTTGTTGCTGATCTACAGAAAGAACACAGGCAAAGATTATGTCACCACTTACTGTGTTGGCTGTTGCCGACCAAGCTGAGACAGAAGAGCTTGTTGAAAAGTCATGAGTTGCTGAGAGAGAGAGAGAGAGAGAGAGATCAATAAGAATAATGATAAGCAAACAAAAATCAAGGAAATGGATTTCAGCTTATCACTGTAGGGAACTTGTATGCCAAAATTACTAGAGCATTTAATACAAGGACTATTTCTCAACCATCATTCATGCAAAGCAAGATTTCTAACTGTTAGTAACAACTAGCAACTTTGAATGCATACCAGCAATATACATAAATGTGTTCACAGAGATGAGCACATGACAATGTGACTAAGTGTGGGAATGGTTGGGTAGACGTGTCTGCGCACGCATGAGGGTGTGTGTGTATGCGTGTGCACATGAGAGAGAGAAAGAGAATGTACAAGGGCATGTGTCAAGAGCTGCATAACTTTGTACTTATGTACCTGCATTGTTTCAGGAGAAGTTAACTGACGAAGAAATTCTGGGTTTTGCATCATTTCCCTAAGTTGAGAATTGGAATCAAGCATGCCACGTAGCTGGGGATTGAGACCAAGAATCTGAAAGTTGAGTAATGTTAAAGATACAAGTTCACCTCAAGCACAACTCATACTGAATATCATGGTGATGTATTTAATACATCATTGGTGCTGATATAGTGAGGTCCTAAATCACATAATAAGTAAAAACCTGGTTCATATATTGAGGGTTGGACATGAGGCTTTGCATCATCTGTGACATAGCTGGATTTTGCATCATCTGATCGACTAATGTGGTATCCTGCATACCACCAAACATGCCTTCAAGCCCCTGGAAGACCAAGTCCACCTAAGCCAGTTGGTGCCTGCGATCTAGCATCCCCAAGAGGATTTGACCTTGTGGTGTTAGTTTGGGCACCTCCAGCTGCTGGATTCACATTATTGAGTTAACTATCTAATGGTAACAATTTATTAACAGTTCCTAGTTATCATCTTCAAACAAGAGAAAACAAAATTGTCAGAAAGCAACCTCTTTTTGAGTCGGAGGAAAAAAAAAATTAGAGTACTTTTTCTTATTGATAAACCACACACATGCACAGTGGGCTGTGAACCCACCCTCCAACTTACACTTACAAGGGGAAGAGATACCATCTGAACTAGAGCTCAATGGCAACAAAAAGATTCAAGAGTACTTTTAGAAACATCTGTCAATAACTTTAAAGGAATAACTTTAAAGGTTAGCGTTAGAGTTATTGATAAATTTTCGAACACTTATTGATTGGTCTAGAGTGTGGGGATATACGCACTCTAACTCAGTTTTTGACTGTATTCCTTCTTTTTAATACTTGTGTATTACAATCTTGTATTTCTTTTAGGTTATTTTTGTTAACCATTGTGAACCTTTTTTCCAAATAAAATATCATTACTTTAAAAAAAAATTATCAATAACTTTAAGGGGCAGCAATTCAAATCACTAAGAAATTGAAAACCATGTTACAATGCAGATATGCATTTTCCATAGACATTGGTAACAAATTTGTCAAAGGGATAATTCAAGACACAACATGTTCTATTGGTACCGTGGATATTAGGGAATAAGGCTGAAGTTCATAGCTTTAAAAAAAGATACAAACATATATCTCTTTCTCCCCTTCGTAGATCGGTTAAACTCAACATCATTATTGCATCAGGATATAACATATTATCAGAAGGAAGAACAAAGATTTAATCTTAAATGGCTCCAACACCAAAATTTCCCTCAAAGATTAAAACTGTACTACTTCAAAATAAAAGCATCCAGAAGAATTACAAAAGTAAAAGTGAAAATCTTACTGGCAGCAGGGGTCCAAGGATTTGGTAGCGGGTTAGTATTGGGAGCAGGAGAACCAGTATTCATCTCAGAATTAGTGGTTGAGGGTGTAGTTGACGGATTTCTGGCTTGGTCCCCACCTTGGGTCCCCAAAAGAGCTGCAAATGGGTTCACATTATCGTTTCCAGTATTTCCAGCCATTGTCGTGGCATTCAGGAATGGCTCTTGAACATTTTCATACATGCGCCTCAGCATATTGAATCCCTCAGGGGAAGATTCAATATTGCTCATTGCTCTATCAGTATTGCGCATCATTTCACGCATGAGCTCTGGGTTTCTTGCAGCTTCAAGTGTCTGACGAAGAGTGCTGGGATCGTTAAGTATATGTGCCAGCTCAGGGTTTCGATCAATGATTTCACGCATTTGAGGATTATTCATAATCAAGTTCCGCATTACATCAGGGTTATTCATTAGGTTCTGAACAACAGGCATATTCATTATTTCTCTCATTATGTTAGGGTTCCGAGTCAACTGTTGTTGCATTTGTTCAAAATCTGGAAGCCCAGCTCCAAACAAACCACCACCGCCACCACTACCACCACCCATCCCATTAATACCAAGTCCAGGAAATAGTGAAGCTCCAAGACCAGCTCCGCCTAACGCTCCACCTTCATCTGAACCAACGGTTCTGGTATTACTTTGAGTGGTATTCGGACCTACAGGATTGGTTCCACCAGTGGTATTGGATGCTGTAGCTGGTGTAAAACCACGAACTAAGTGGACAGTGTGATCCGCCTCCAGACCTATAAACCACAAGCAAAAAAGATGGTCAAATCAACCAAGACCTATCTCAAGAGCAAAAAAACTCTTGATAGCTGGCAATTATATCTTTTACCCAAGATTCTATGACTTGTTTTCCATCATTTTTCTTTTTAAATGGGTATGATACACCAACATTTCCATGCTGGCTACAATCAAGTATGTTTTTTTTTTTTTGATAAGTAATAAGGAAATTTTATTGATAGAAAAAGCAACTAGTACATAAGGAATATACTAGACACGCCTAGCAAATTACACACAGCCACCAACATTTCCATGCTGGCTACAATCAAGTATGTCAAATAAACTACCCGAGATTTACCCACAAAAATTAGGCAAGAAATGATAGAAATCTAGATGGGCCCTTTTTTTTTTTTAATCAAGAAATCACTAGAAAATCCGACAAAAGCCCAGTGTACATGCAAGGCAGCTGCCTAAACACAGCTGAGAGAAGGCAAGCTTGCCACTCCAAGGTGACAATAGAAGGACATTGAATTCACTCTTGAGGTTAAGTTCGTTAAGCAGTTAAGCTAGAGAAAAAACCCATGATCATTCACATTACAAGAACAACAACAACAACAACAAACAAGCCTCAGTCCCATAATTTTGGAGTCCGCTACGAATCCTCAATAGACTAATCAGGGTCGGTCACATATATTCTTTTCTTCCATTCTATTCTATCTGAAGTCATACAATCATTCACATTAACATTCTCGAATAACAATTTATCTGTTTTTAATCTAAACAACATCAATCACTCAGGGTGCCTCTAAAATCTTCAAATATCGCAATTAAATAAAAATCATCCCCTAATCATTCTTTATTGACCTACTATCATAACAGATCAGTATTAGATTAATAAAATAATTTAAAAAAAAAAAATCAGAAATGAGAAATCAGTACCGTAGCTTCGAAGAGGTTGATCGTCCTTGAGGATCCGACCCTTGTAAATCAGCCTTTGTTGATCAGACGGTGTATCGGACTGTTGAGCGAGAAGGTCTTTGAAGGATCCAACGGTGGAATCGAGGCTAATCTGAAGGGAAAACTTAGAACCGTTGGAGCAACGGATGTTGATGTTGACTCCGTCTCCAACGTTGGATTCGTCCGCAGCTCTATCACCTCCCATAGTCTCCCTCCACTTCCAAGCCTCTCTTAATTTCAAAAATTAGAAACCAAAATTTCAAAAAAGAAAATGATAGATCTATGAGAGAAATATTTTGAAACCCTAACCCTAGAAGAAAGATTAAATCAAAGGCATATATTGTTGTTGTGGTTTTAATAGAGAAAGAGAAAGAGAGAGTTTGTGTTGTGTTGTGTTGTGTTGGAGTTAATTGTGAAAGAAGAGGATGAAAAGAAAGAAAAGAAAAAAAATAAATGAGTATTATATATTGTAATAAGGGTGTGGAAGAATCGGAGGTGACTTAGACCACTTAAGCCGGGAAAGTATAATTGTGTGAGGGAATCTTAGACCCACAAGCTGAGCCGCGAGTTAATGTTGTTGTATCTCACACTCCTGGTTCGAAGGAAGAGGTGTCTTTGGAACAAAAGGTTCCTTGTCTTGTCGTGTGAAGCTCTTTTTTTGGCTTTTCGTATACAGGCGCACTTTTAACTGTTTAATCACCCAGTGGTTTCCCGCACCCTCTTTTTGACACGCGTCATTACTCTTTTTTTTTTTTTTTTTTTTTTTTGCAATTTTTCATTTAAAAATAAAATAATCCTTTTTTTTTTTTTTTAATAATCTTATTGATGTTTGGAAAATTGATAGCCAAACAAAAATGGGGGATGTTTTTTTCTTTTGGGTGAAGATAAACCCAATAAGTTGGCCTTAAAGTGTTGAACATAGTTAGGCCTAAACAACATTCAATTTCATTTTTTGGTGAGCGAAATTTTTCATATTGGAAGGGGTGCTCATGGGTTGATCAAGTTTGGGTTGAATGTCAACTTATTTGTCGAGTGTAATGTTTTTAGACCCATTATCGACCAATTGATTAAGTGAAATCGACCTCACCTTATATTTGATTTGTTGGTTTTATTATATGCAAGTATTTGATTGGTAGTCTAAACTAAAAAAGTCAAAAGTTATCCTCATTTAATTAGACAACATCATCAATTTGCTTCAATCATGAGTTTTTTTCTTTTCTATTTTTGCTAAGTAAATGTCTCATGCTTACGAAAGGCTTCAAATTTGATTTGTAAGCAATTAAAGAATTATGGGCTAAATAATGTAAGAATTAATGCAATGAGTAATATGGCTTGATTGGAAGTGAAATATAAAAACAAAATAGTTCGATCATAATGGAATTGAATTCAAAACTTAGAACTATTATACCATTTTTTATTTTTTGATAATTATATCTTTATTTTTTTTTAACTATTATACATCACTCTCACATAAATACGGATCACACGTGTAACACCTACATGTGGAACCACAATTAAGTGAGAATAATATATGATTCACAAGGTACATTGAATACCTCTTCATCATTTCTCATAGTAGTGAAGGACACTAATTCTTTTAAGAGAACAAAAATAAACTATCAATTGTATCCATATTTTAAAAAGAAAGACAAATAAAAAATAACTGGTATGCTAATTAAATTATATTTTCATTTAATTTCCATTCATTATTTCATAAAGTTAAAAAAAAAAAAAAAAAAAAAAAAAAGAAATAGAAGATAATTTTAGGTGGGATCCACACTGCTCATCTTGAATTAGAGTTGACGGTGTGAGATGAGGTTGTGAATGTCATTTGGTCACAGCCAACGGTGTTGTGTAGCACTAGGTCTAAGGACGCACGCACCCTGCTGTCCCGCCCTTCCGGTGAATAGAATCACTCACTATCACCCGCAAGTCAAACAACAATGGCACATAGCCCGCCATGATTCTCATTTTCCCATGCCTATTTCATCAATGAGACCCCACGCACACGGCAACACTGGCTTCTTATCTCGCCTCAAAGCCCTTATTAACGTACAGGTCTCTCTCTCTCGCCCTCTTTGCTTCTTTCATTGAGGCATTTCCTCGAACAGTTCTACTACAATTATTTTCTTTCATTTTGATTAATGTTTCACGTGCAGAGATTCAACCACACGTTGGCTGAAAAGGAATTGCAAGCTCAAGGTTCATATACTTATCTCAGTCATTTATTTCTTGTGCTAGCATTATTTTTTCATATATGATGTATTAGTAAGGATTGGTTTCAATGATGAATTAGGTTGTGTTAATATGTCAAATTGGAAAAAAGTAAATTCGAGGATACTTGGGATAACCAGTTGCATGATTTCACAACCCTCTTGGACTGTGTTGAAAATTCTTAAGAATAAAGGTGACTATTTCTTTCATACTTACTGTCATTTTACCATAAGTTTTGAATTTCATTTCCTTTTTGTATTATATAGTTTAGCATTCGTGTCAGCTTCGTTGGCAAATGAGTAAATATCTAAATGTTATTGCTAGCTCGGTGATGCTCGACATAAGGCAGTGCTTAAAATGGTAATTGCTGAAGAAAGTGGATTTTTGGATTAAGGGTGTTTTCGAAAGAACATTAGAATGGATAGTGTTCTGCTTCTGTCATATATATTTCTTGTTGTATTCTAATGTCTTTAACTAGGTAGTTCCTTTATGATATGCAGGGTTTGAAGCCTATCTAGTGGGAGGATGTGTGAGAGATTTAATCCTAAATAGAACACCAAAAGATTTCGATGTGATCACCACAGCTAAACTTAATCAGGTTTTGTGATACTGATATGGTTCTTCCTGTGGTTCCTATAGTATGATGACGTGCATGTATGATGACCTGCAAAGTTTTCTGGTGGTTTTGTAAATCTTATTACAGATCAAGAAGCAGTTTCATCGATCTGTGATTGTTGGACGACGATTTCCTATATGCAGGGTGCATATAAAAGGGACTGTAATCGAGGTTGGTTGGTGCATTTAGTAACTATGTAAGATACTGAGATATGAGATTCTTCTATATGAATCTCTTTGATAAATAACTTATTGGTGCATATATTATGTATTCCTTGCTTATATTTTTATCTTAATTTCATTGTTTACTTTCTGTGATTGTTTTGCAACAGGTATCCAGTTTTGATACCGTGGCAAAACATGATGAAGAAAAAGAAAAAGTCCTTTCCTTGCAAAAGCCAAGAGGCTGTGATGAAAAAGACTTCATTCGCTGGAGAAACTCCATGTGTCGAGACTTCACTATTAACAGGCATGGTTTATTTAGTTATTAATTATTTTGGATTAAGTGCATATTACCACAATAAACTATGTACTTGCAATATGCACCCCAAACTTTAAATTGTTGCAATCAACACTCTAATTAGAGTAATTGCGAAAATTCACACCCTCATATCCAAATAAGTGTCAAAGTTAATAGAAAATTAAGGCAAAATTGGCAAAAAGATACAAATGCCCTTTCAATCATTGCCTCCACAAACCTCCATTTCCACCATATATATATATTTTACAGATACATACTTATCTAGATATCCAACGTTAGGGATCAACTACACTCACACCAGGCAAAACTTGTGTGAGTTCGAAAATTGTCGGCTCCAAAAGTTGGTTCAATTGGTGGCAGGTTGACACCAATAATAACCAATCATTTTGGGTCCAGTATTTGGTTTCCCATATGGAAATTCGAGAAACTTGATCCATCCAAAATTCTTTGCTAGTACCTTGCTCCCTTGGTCACCAACGTACCACCATTTCTCTCCTCGTCTCCACTTCGTATGCCATTGCCCTCGCCCTCCCATCTCTAGCTCAATCTTTGCGTGAGATTCGACGGGGATCTTGAGATCTCCACGAGATCCGACATAGATCTTGAGATCTCTAGCATCATAGCTGCTCACCTGACTCAATGCCACCCAGATCGCCAACATTGATGAGATGACCCTGCTGGTTTGACTGATCCAACCGCCGATTTAATCTTACTGGATCAGTCGACAACCCGCATGTCCATGGTCAGCAGTGGTTTGAATTTCTTCAAAGCCAATGTGATTAGGTTGGTTGGCAGGTTGGCACACTTGAGTCCTGACCGATACAAGATCTTAAATACACAAAAAAAAATCCTGAAAACAACTTAAGCGTTTCTGTTGTTGTGTTGGTGACTGAACACAGTCTCACCGACACCCAACCAAAATTGGATAGACTCATAACCAACTGCTTAAAACCACCATGAGCAGGAATCTCAAATCACAAAATGGTTGTGAAGCGTCTAACCCAAACACAGAAAACTCCACAACCAAGTCAAACCTGATTGCACGCACACCATGATAGCCTCCACTATGCCTCACTTCAAACATAGCTACTCCACCGACACTCAGCAAATGGAAGACCCAAAGACCCACCTTCAAAATGTCAACACAACAAAATGAAACGTGGGATCACCACCATGCCACTACCAAATCAATCAACTCAACCTAAATTAATTCAAATCCCAACACGCATGTCGCTGGTACAAATCCATTGCTAGCGTCAGTGGCAATGATTTTGACTGGGTTGTTACAACGTTTGGGCACCTCGATTTAGGTGTAGCTGTGATGCTGTACTTATTTGTCCTGATTTGAGATTTAGGGTTCAGAAGTTGTTTTTAAATTTGAAAATTTGGAATTGGTTATGAGTTTTTATTCAGATCCAAGAGTACGGTTTTGGGCTTTTTTCTCTCTTCATTTTATTTGTCTCCAAAGGAGTCTCCAAAGCTTTGGAGATCGAATTTGAATCAAGATGAGGTTTTTTCTCCTCATTCTTCAATTCACCAACAATATTAAGGTTGTCATAGCCAACGTCATTTGGGTCTCTAAGAGGTTTAGATGGAGCAAACCTAATTCTTTTTGGGGCTTTCTTTTATAGGGGCTGTTGTCGGAGAAGATGGAAACGGAGGCAATTTGGAGTTAGGGGTAATGTTTGGTGAGAGGAGAGGGATGAGTGGGGCAATGGTGGTGAGCTTGGGAGTGGAGGTGTGGGTGTTTTTATCCTTTTGCAGACACTATTTTCACTTTCTGTTAACTGTAACTTTGAATTGGATGGCAGGGTACTAATTCTCATAATTACTTTAATTAGGATGGTGGTTTCGATGGGTGCACATTGCAAATACCCCTTAATTTAAGGTGGTGATCTGCATTTAACCCTTTTTTTTAAGTTACTTATTTTGGTGAAAAATGTTCTTTACAGTTCATGCAAGGGTTTTGGGTTCTTAAAGTTTTTTAACCGCTTTGCTTATTTACTATGTGACTCAAAATCTTAATTTGATATTGTGGAAGCAGCTTATTCTTTGACCCATTTGTCAATAAAATCTATGATTACGCTGATGGAATGGTGGACTTAAGTTCCTTGAAGGTGACCCTTCTTTTGCTTTGCTAATACAAGTCAAGTTTCAGTTTAAATTTATTTATTTCGAAGTTTTCGTTTGAAGTTTACTTAGATTTGATATTGTTGGACACAGCTGCGAACGTTGATCCCTGCTCAATTGTCATTCAAAGAGGATTGCGGTATATATTTATTTCATTAATTGTCTGTAAACTCTTTCAGCATCATGATATTTGGAGCCATTGGCTGAATCTGTTATCAAACTAGATGAATCTGACCAATTATATGCAATCCATCATACAGCAAGAATTTTGCGTGGCTTAAGAATTGCTGCTCGTTTGGGCTTGTCATTATCAAAGGACACTGCGACTGCAATTCATAACTATTCTTCATCTGTTCAGGGTTTAGGCAAGGTAGTTGCTAAGGATTTAAATGAAATCACTATCCTCAATGAATTATGTCATTAAAATATTATTGGATGTTTTTTGGCATTTCTTAGTGCCTTCACCCTTTCTTGTTAACCACCTTTTATTGTTCTTGTTTTTTAAGATATGATGTTTCTCATAAGAGCTGCTTTATTTTAGCTCTTTAGATTTCCAAGCAAATGAAATTTTATGTTAGTAACTTCTTCATCCTACTCCTTACTAAATAACATTGTTTATATATTCAGACAAGGATAATGATGGAGTTGAACTATATGTTTTCTTATGGAGCTGCTGAACCTTCTCTCTGGTTGCTTCAGAGATTTAACCTGCTTGAAATTCTACTCCCATTTCATGTATGTGATTTTCAAGCATCTGACTCACAAAATTGTAAAAGTTTCAGTCAGAAGTTATATCTGATATGAAGTTTGGATTACAGGCAGCATACCTTCAAGAGGCTAAGCAATCTGCTAAATTTCCAATTTTGTTGATGGTAAGATTACCTATACACAGAGGTAGAAAAGCAACCTCTCTATTATCCATTAATAGTTAGAGATAAACATGCACCTATGGTATGAAATGTAGGATTGAAATCGATAAAATCTTGCAATTTTTGATGTCATGGAGTTAGACGGGAAGTAATGGATATGCTGGGAGATCACCTAAGGCACAATATTGAGTTAGAGGAAAGCAATGTTTGTTAAGAAATACAAAAGGATCTCTTTCTTTCTAAATATTTGCATTGATTCTATAAATTTGCAAGTAATTGAGAATTATCCACTATACAATGGAGGAATAATTTGAAATTTTTGTTAACAAGAAGAGAGAGAGAAATATGTAACAAAAGCACAAATTTTGTTATTTCTTTCGTGGTCTTACTTTCTTAATATGTTCTCTTTCTTTCTTTTTGGCAGAAGCTATTCTTCCATTTGGATAAATTGGTTAGTTGTGATCGACCTGCTGACTGCAGTTTGTGGTGAGCCAATTAATAATTTCCTCTGTTATAAGTATAAGCATAATATAATCTGATATGATCACCATAAACTTGATTAGTGGGATATAGTTGCTTGACTTCTTGAGTTTTCTTGAATATGAGGAAATTTGAATCATTGTGTTCAAATGTGTTTTCACTTCAACCTTGTAAAAGCCTCAGTTAATGATACAATGAATAATGTGGTAAGATTTGATTGATTCTACGAACCAACTTAGTGGGAACATCAAAGCGAAACCAACTGATGGAGGGTTTAAGTGTGGGGTTTGGATCTGGTAAGGAAATAATGTGACATGGTGAAGAAGCTGTTCAAGCTTTGGTAGAGATTTCAGTACATTTTTCAGCTAAGCTATGTTTGTTAGGCAGGTGATACTTCCTCAGAAAATTTTGGAAACCTGCATCCTGTAATCATATGATACCAATATAGATTTTGCCTCTGCATTTGTATAGCAAACATCATACCTTTGTGAATTGGTAGGTTCCACTAAGCAGATCTTTTCAAGAGGTATTGCTGGCTTCCTGTCAAAAGTTGTTTTTATTTCCCTTTTCAATCCTGTGTGCATGATAAGAAACCCATTTATCACCTTACTGTAGATAGCAGAACAATCACTGGGTGTGACCACTGACCAGCAGTGGCAAGTTGTTTCCATATGAAGCAATACAACTGGGTCATCCAGGCAGACTTGTGAACTTATAAAACAATATATGCTTCTTTGAGTTTTAGCGTGGAATTGACTGGTCTCAAATGGCTGGTGTAATGCTGGGTTTATATGTTTTTGTATGTTCGCAATCATGGTTTCTGTTATGATGTGGTCATATTTTGTTTGTGGGACAGGGTTGGACTGTTAGCTTTTCACTTGGCATTAGTAAATAACCCTCGAGAAGCTCTTGTGATTCGGACATTTGCTTCTGTTCTGTACCATGGAAACTGGGAGGAAGGTGTTAAATTTGCTAAAGAACAGGCTGAAATGCATGTTGATTTTGTACCTGAGATCTCGGGGTCCTCTAACTTTAAATCAGATGAAGAACTTGCTAAAGGAGTAACTTTGTTAGCATCTTTGGTCCAAGATTCCATATCTACTTTGACTGAGACAGAGAATCTTTTCAAATCAATGTCCAGATACCCATTTTCTCCATGCTCTGGTTTTGTAAGTACATCTCTCTTTATAATCTACATTGCTAATAACCTCAAACAGCATAATTAACCAAAGACTAAATATGCAATTTGGGTTACATTTCACTCATTTGAGGTTATTTTAATTTTTAATCAACATTGTAGGGTGCTCTTGTGGCACATCTCAGTTAATGTTTTGACTGCAGAAACCACTAATATTGATCTGCAATTCATCAGATAAAAGGGGGCAAAAACATTAGGGCTGCAACCTGGGTGAGTTGGTTGGTTGTATTATAAATCGGACTCAAACCAAGCTTTTCAGTCTTGAAATCTAACCCAATCCAATCTGACCCCAACCTTATCTAAATTATCAACATATTGAATCATCTTGAGGTAGGTTAATATATTAGTTACAGAGGAAATCAAATTCAAATTTGAACCTGACCTTGACAGTTTCAAATGTGCCAAATGTAACGCAGGGTCTACCTGTGCATCTACACAAAGCCAAAGGCCCTGTGTGTATAGGGGACAGTTTCAAATGTGCCAAATGTAACGCAGGGTCTACCTGTGCATCTACACAGCCAAAGGCCCTGTGTGTATAGGGGCTCATTTGACTGGTGTGCACTGATGGTCACAATTGTTTCTAGTGGTCCTTAAGGCCACAACTCTATGCCCATAGATCATGTTTAGTGAAGAGCAGTGCTCAGACAAATATTATTGAATGGGCAAGCTCTCAACATAGTTTGGCCATGAACCTAATCAGTGCCTAGAAAAGCTCTGGCCCCAATTCTGACATTATATTTAATGATTTATGCACCGGAGATTTCCACTGTGATTGGTCAGGCATGACCCTGTTATATCTCACTATTTCCTCCCTAGTGGGGATGGCCGTTTCAATGATCAACTTATGCCCATGGTATCTTGTAGTAAACATATTTGTCTTACTTGTATATGGTTCACATATGCACCTGATCTGATAAAAAAATGGTTCTTTAGGTATTTATTTCAAAGAAAATGGAGAAAGATGTTTCGGTAATTTTCCAAGTGCTCTTGTATGATATCGAGTCCTACAATAATGGAAGAGAGAGTTTTGAGATTAATTACCACTTGCTTGGGAAGGGAGATCTGCACGAGACAAGATTTGTCCTTGGCAAGATTATTTTGGAAACTATGAGTGGTGGAGTTGTTAAAGGAGGAAGGAATGCTGTCAAGGAGGGGAGAACCCAGCTGCAGCCAGATGTTTCTGAGGAGAATGGTGATCTGGTACTTTCAGATCTCGTGAAGGATGCGTTCGAGGATAGAAATCATAAACGCAGCCTATCAACATCTTATCCTGAAGTAAAGCAAGAGATGGTGAAGAAACAGAAGGTGGTGAAGAAAAGCAGTCTTTCTAAGCTGGAGGGGGCTATAATGAACTCAGGGGTGGTTGAGAAAGTGAAGCTCCAAAAAATGACTGAGAAACACCACAAAATAATTGAGACGTGTCAGTTACCCCAGGAAGAAACAAAGGTGATCCAAGGCATCGTGTCAGGGAAGGAAGATGATCATTTACAAGAGCAGGATGTTACTTTGGAAATGCAAGAGGATGTTGAGAATGATATGTGCAAGGATAATGCTAAGAGGCATTTGAAGCCGCAGAAGAATGCGAAGCACCTGTTATCACGGTATGAGGTAATTAAGAAGCATCTTAAAAATTGTAATTTCAGCCAGGAGACAAAACTTAAGCACAGAAAAGTGTCAGAGACGAAAGAGTTACATTTCTCACCTCAGGAGGTGGTCAAGGTGATGCAAGGCATTGTGTCAGGGAAGGAAGATGATCATTTACAAGAGCAGGATGTTACTATGGAAATGCAAGAGGATGTTGAGAATGATACGTGCAAGGATAATGCTAAGAGGCATTTGAAGCCGCAGAAGAATGCGAAGCACCTGTTATCACGGTATGAGGTAATTGAGAAGCCTCTTAAAAAGTGTAATTTCAGCCAGGAGGCAAAACTTAAGCACAGAAAAGTGTCAGAGACGAAAGAGTTACATTTCTCACCTCAGGAGGTGGTCAAGGAGAAACATGATAAAGTACTGGTTAAGGAGAAAGGCAGTCGACCTCTACTGTCAAGCTTCTTCAAGTGAATCATATCATTGTTTGTTGTAAATCACTTGCCTGTTTGGGACAGCATACATCACCAAAGTTATAATTGACAGGCATCCTTCCACCTCTCTCTGTGATTAAATTTTACTTTTCTTTGCAGGTGTACGATAAAATCATAGGGATGATGGAAGTATGCTCTAATTTTTTTTTTTTTATGTGGAGGAATAACAATTTTGAGGTTGAGTAGTATTAGCATTTGGTTCAAGGTTTATTCACCTAATTAGGTTCTTCACAAGCGTGGCTCAAGGCCTAGGCAACTTAGGCCTAAGACTAAGGCCCCCAATCAAAATAAAGTCTCATTGTGAGTGAACAATTAGTTTTGCAGAAAAAAAATATTTATATAGGTGTGTTATATGCTCTTTTTTTTATTCTAAAAAAGGTTCTCAAAATTGTGAGTCAATAAAATTCCAATAGAATGTCTAAGTTGTTCAAATAAAAATATTGTGAATGCAAAATCATTATCGATGACTAATTTCTCCTAATAATTTGATGTTTCAACTTTTTTAAGTTAATATCTTCTCATGGTAAATGATCAACATTATTCAATCAATCTCATACATAGCCTCACATCAAACAATTTACCCTTCACCACAAATCACATTGTCCAAGTTTTTTAATATTTGATAGTTATTTAACTGTGATTTGAGTTACATATACACTTCAGTACATGTTTCTTGTTGTTGAGGTCATCGTCCCAAGGCAACGGATTTCATGATATTTCTAATTGGTTATCTTGTCTTTTTAATAAGTTGTTTAATATTTGGTATGTTGACTTGTATATAATCAGTTAGTTTGGATCAATCCTAACTAGTCGTTTAGGAGTTACTTATTTTTTGTAGTTATGCAAAAATTTGACTGATGCATTAAATGCTATGAAAAAAAGATATTTAATGTTCCTTTAATCATGGGCACTCATTAACAAAAGCTAGGAATTAAAGGACCTAAAGGGTAAAGGCAAGTGACTAATAAGATATATAAAGGTGTAGATTTCGAGCTTCAAAGCATTGTTATGGGGGAAAATGCTATGAAAAAGAATAGTGAAGGAGGGGGGGAAAATGCTATGAAAAAGATTAGTGAAGGAGGCTGTAGAGAGAAGTCCAAATAGGCTTGTTAAGCGAATGTGAGTGGGTTTTGTTAAAAATTGATTAGCACTTAGCAAGTAGTAAAACATCGTTCCAAAATGATTATTCTTTATTATCAAGTTAAACATTAATTGAGTTTTAGTATAAGCGGATTTATATTAATTGGAACCATAAGATTAATATTATCTTATTAAAAATAAAATTATAACATTAATTACGACAATCTCAAAGGGTTAAACTAATTTTGATTGAGTTTTTCTACAAAATCAAAATTTTAAAAATCACATAAATACTCATACATTACGAATTCAATGTCATTCCTAATTATGTTTGAAGTCATCAACATCAATAATCATCATCAACAAAACAAGAACATTAATATCATTAATAGTGTTTGTTATAGTACAAGAATTCAATCATCAATTGAAGTATCCGTCCGCACACGGAATTATTTCACAAAGTCATGCTGTCCAAAACCAAAACTGCCTCAAATTCCTTAATTTCTGACATGTCAGAATTTAATTGCTAAGACTTTTTAAACAATCACAATCCAAGTTGTGGATTATGATTTAATAAAAAATCCAAGTGTGGAAATCCAAAAGAAAGGAGCGTATTTTAGTTACCGTAAAAGGCAAACCGAACAAGTTTGGGTCCAATCATTATTCATATATTTTAGATAAACTCAAAAAAAAAATGTAATCTAATTTGAAATCAGATGCGGCAAGCCACATGCCAAACCAGATGACCGTTGTTGCGACAAAATGAGAAAGTACGCATTTTGACAACTCCTCAAGATCCAACGGTCACAATTCACTAGCCGTTGCATTTGAAAAAAGTAAAAAAGGCCACGGCTACTCCAGACAAAATACCCATTATTTTCGTGTCTTTTAAACTTTAGCTCTCTCTCTCTTTCTCTATCTATATTTTCTCTACCCTTTGTTCGTACATACATACATAATAACATTCTTGCAAGGCTCAGGCTTTAGAGTTTTTAGATGCTCTAAAGCTTTTGGTTGTTTTTTTAGGCTAGTGGGGTTAGGATTTGTTTATTGGTGTGATTGTTTTTTTCAGATAATCAAGCAAAATGGTTGTTACTGATGAGAATAATCCTACTTTAAACAAACCCACAAGTTTTCAAGGTAAATCTGTTTGATTAAATGCTGCAAAGTCTCAGATTTTGAGTATTTAAGACTGAAAATGGTTATAAAACACCAAGATCTGACATGGGTTTTGTTTTTTTGAATGATTTAGAGATGGGTAATAGAAAGTTCGGGCAGGAGATTAGGCATAACAGGAGGGCTTTAAGCGTGATTAATCAGAGTTTAGTGGGAGGTCAAGCATACCCTATTGTTAATAAGAGAGGCTTGTCAGAGTAATCTTCTTGACACCATAAATTTCAAATTTTTATTTTCATTTTTATGCATTCTTGTTTCTTTGTTTTTGGAATTGATTTTTTTTTTTTTTTTTTTTTTTTCTTGTTTAGAAAACATGAATTCTTTGAAAAGAAGCAGGCTGATCCAGTGCATCGACCAATTACAAGGTTAGAAACTTAGAATTTGGACCTTAATTTCTTCAATTTTCTTTTATTTTTTTTGGCTGCAAACAAAAAGTAGTTGGTACTAGAAAGAAAATAAATTCAAATTTTGAATGTTAGATCTTTGTACCCTTTAAAAGCAAAACAAACCCTCCATTTAACTGAGACAATAATCAAGATGAGACAGGCATATGATCCAAACTCTTCCTCTTTTTGTTCTTCATCCTCAGTTTTTCTTATCAACCAAATGGAAGTAAAGGAAAAGTTTTTCTTCAAATTCTTTTAGTTTGACTTTGATCTGCTTTGTTGTTTAGGAAATTTGCTGCACAAATTGCAAATACACAGCAACCTTGCCCTCAGGTATCACTACTCTCTCCCTCTCTCTCTCATTCTAAGAGAAAACATGGATCCAAACTTGTATTGTGCTCTTTTATTTGGTGGTGCTGGGGATTGATTTCTTGGCTCTAACTATGAATAGGAAATTAAGAAGCCAAACCCATCAGCATCAAACTCAAATGGATTTGGAGACTTCATTTTTATTGATGAGGAACACAAAGCACCTAAAGAAGATCACCCAGTGCCCATGTTTTTAGAACAACCAGAACCAATTCCTAGTGAAACTGACGAGATGGTATCATTTTGTTTTTTTTAAAACAGTAATTGAAAATTGTGTTAATCAATTTGCAAGATTGTAATCCACTCTCTAAATCTGTTAGGAGGAGGTTGAAATGGAGGATATTGTTGAAGAGCCTGTTGTGGATATTGATAGCTGTGATGCAAAGAATCCGCTTGCAGTTGTTGACTACATTGAAGATCTCTATGCCTACTACAGAAAAATTGAGGTAAAATGAACTTGTTTATAGTTTGTTACAGTTGCACTGACTAAATTTAAATATATGATAGCTTTCATAGTGTCGACCAGTGTTTAGGGATCTAAACCTTTTCTTCCTTTACCCTTGGACCTAGTTCTTTTATCAAGAATGTTTTCCCTACTACACACACACACAGATCCTTCCAATAAAAGTTCAATTTGAAATTTACATACTTTGTGTAAGGAAGTGTTACATTTGACACACACATACACACAGATCCTTCAAATAAAAGTTCAATTTGAAATTTACATACTTTGTGTAAGGAAGTGTTACATTTAAGTATTTAACCCATAATGAGAGCATGAGTTTTGGATTCTTCTCTGTAAATTAATTAATTAATTAAAGGTCAAATACAATTAGTAAAGCTATTGATGAAAATTCATTAGGTGACACCCTCACTTGCAGATGTCATTGAAGAAGTTTTTATTTTTTAATTGCTGAATTGAAGCAAGTTCATTTGAATGTAAACACATCTTTTAGTTTTATGTAAGTGTGTGTAACCTTGTGCAATATTGAAACCATTGAAGATACATAAAACATTTGAAATAGTAGCATTATTAATAAAATGGTTAAAATATGATCTTCCTAAAATGTCTTTTAGTTTGAATTAGAGGTGGCATGGTTTGTTTAAAAGGAAAAAATGAGATGACACGATTTTTAATAAAAAATTGAACTTCTAACCTTCTGCTTTTGAAAAGTTTCATATATTCTGATACAACTCAGAAAGGAAAGGTTACCATTGTAGGTTGGAGGGAATATGTAATTGGTTTGTTTAAAAGGAAAAAAAGAGATGGCACGATTTTTCATAAAAAATTGAACTTCTAACTTCTGCTTTTGAAAAGTTTCATATATTCTGATACAACTCAGAAAGGAAAGGTTACCATTGTAGGATGGAGGGAATATGTAGTTAATTGTATTTCGCGGGTAAATTAGATGCGCGCGCAGGTTCAGTATATACGTGCATGCAGGTGCATTATATACGCGCATTTGCGCTCCAAGTACACGTTGCAAGCAGACCTCTATTTTAAGTAGTTACTGATACAGCCTAAGCTATTATGGTATAACAACTCAGCAATTACATCATTTATGTTAGGTATCCTGAAAGTTTTGTCATACTAATTAATTACTGTCTTCCTTTGTCGATTTACCATATAAGGTTGTGATACCACTGTATTTTGTACAAATGGCAAGTATTTTTGGTTGGCTTAAGTTTTCCGTGTTAGGTACTGCCTTTGTAAGCATATGGTACTGCCTTTGTAAGCATATGCTTACAAAGTTTGGTTTATTGAGGAAACCATCAATTTTTTACCTAAGTTTGGTTACTGAACTCCTGTAATTTTATGCAGTGTTTTAGCTTTGTCTCACCAGACTATATGGCACAACAATTTGACATTAATGAGAGGATGAGAGCTATACTGATTGACTGGCTTATTGAGGTATATACAATGTCTCCTACTGTGAACCAATGCCCAAAATGGTAATAATTGGGTTTCTAGTTCAAACTTAAGTTTGATTGGACTTTATATTATAATCAAGTGTCAATTTTGAGCAATGGTTTTGATTGTTTGAAATTAACAGGTCCACGATAAGTTTGACCTCATGAGCGAGACATTGTTCCTTACGGTTAATATAATAGACAGATTTTTATCCAAGCAAACAGTAGTAAGAAAGAAACTTCAGCTGGTTGGTTTGGTTGCCATGCTCTTAGCATGCAAGTATGAGGAGGTTTCTGTTCCAGTAGTTGGAGATTTGATTCTTATATCAGATAAAGCTTATACAAGGAAGGAGGTTCTGGAAATGGTACTTTTCTTTTGTTGTGAATTGTGATTATTCCAACTTTTCTTGTAACAAATAATTAACCACCTGCTCCATCATCAATCTGCAGGAGAGCTTGATGCTCAATACACTGATGTTCAACATGTCAGTTCCAACTCCATTTGTTTTTATGCAAAGGTTCCTCAAGGCTGCTCAATCGGACAAAAAGGTCAGTACCTTTGTGTGATAATATTTTAGGACATTATGTGAAAATATTTTAGCACATTATTACTGCAATGAGATTAGTGTATTTAAATCACATCTTTATGAAACAGCTTGAGCAATTGTCCTTCTTCTTGATTGAGCTTTCACTCGTGGAGTATGAGATGCTCAAGTTCCAACCATCTTTATTAGCAGCTGCTGCAGTCTATACAGCTCAATGTTCCTTTTATGGTATCAAGCAGTGGAGTAAGACCTGTGAATGGCACACCAGCTACTTAGAAGATCAGCTCTTGTGAGTATTTCTTAACTACCATTTTAACTAAAAGTATCCTACATACAATTCAACTAAGTAGTTGCATTGATCAATAAAACCACATGATGCATCCCACATCAAATACATGACCTACTTACAAGATCAGCTCTTTTGAGTATTCTTATCTACCATTTTAACTAAAAGTATCCTACATATACAATTCAACTAAGTAGTTGCATTGATCAATAAAACCACATGATGTATCCAACATCAAATACATGACCTACTTAGAAGATCAGCTCTTTTGAGTATTTCTTAACTACCACTAAAAGTATCCTACATACAATTCAACTAAGTAGTTGCATTGATCAATAAAACCACATGATGTATCCCACATCAAATACATGACATTTCACTAATGAAGAGATGCTTGCTTGTTTGCTCACAGAGAATGTTCAAGACTGATGGTAGGTTTCCACCAAAAGGCATCAACAGGGAGACTGACAGGAGTACATAGGAAATACTGTACATCTAAGTTTGGCTATACTGCAAAAAGTGATCCAGCTCATTTTCTTTTGGAGACCCAACTATAGCAGGGCATGTACAGTGACTAACAACATTACATGACCAAATTGGGTGGGGAATACTACTTATATGATACAGCAACTTGGGTTGCACTGGGAATTAATTTTCTAGATAAGCCTCCAGGGCTGCAGCCTCGGTTGTTAATTGCATACAGCCATGGTTGTGTTAATCCTAAGTTCTAATTGAACATATTCATTCTTTCCCCCTTGGAAATTGTTAATTCTTTAGTTTTTCTATTGTTGTTCCCTTTCAACAATAATAATGTGATGACAATATTATTAATATTTCAGATTTCAATATTGTAGGCCTTTTTCACATATGGATGGATGAATGCTTCAAATTTTAATTTCATTTCATTTTCCCTTTATTCTTATGTCATTAAAATGAGAGTGTAACCTGGCCCAGAAGAATTCAAATTCAAAGAGACAAAGCGTGCAGGGCCTATTCCTTCACCAAGGCCCAAGCCCAGAGAAACCTTGCACTTCTAGCCATTATAATTGGAGAACGTTTAGGCCTATTCTCCTCCACCAAGGCCCAGGCCCCCAGAGCACTTCTAGCCATTATAATTGGAGAACGTTTGGGCCAAGGTCCTCATATGGGGGGCCCATAAAGGTTGGGCCCGTTGAGAAAGATAGTGGCTGGGCCTTTCTCCACGCGGAACTTCCACTAAATATTATTAAAGCATTAATTAGAATGCCCCCTTTAATTAATAACAATGTTAGAGATACAAAAACAGTTCATTATTCTTTTTTAACTTAATGATTGCGATAAATCATTTAGTGAACTACTACTACTAATATCATTTTATTAATAAATCATTTAGCAATCATAACATATCACTATTACAAAACCCATAAGAAAATAAAAGACACCATTTATTTAAACAGGGAAAATATAAATTCGACATGAGATAAAGAAACATATTAGTATCACGAACTCCCCAACAACTAAACTTGAGGACTCAGGGATTGTTTAAATCTAACTAGTAATTTTAACATATACAAAGTTTATCATTGAGATATATGATAACTTTGTTGTGGATATTCTCCTTTATGAGAATAGCATCTTTATGGCCTCTCATTTCTATAGTGTTTTAATATCTATTGTAGGTACTTGATCCTATTTTTTGAGAAGATCCACTTCCAGTATGTACACCGCAAAAGTAATTTTAGTGCGGATCTTTTGGCAAAGGTGGCGAACACTTTATTTGGATGTATTTTCTAAATTTTTTGGGATGTTTCTTAATCGTCTTAGAATTTTTAATTTTTAATGCAATTTTCCATTTAAACCATAAAAAATTAAAAAATAAAATAAATAAAAAAGAAGGTGAGAGACTAGGAAAGACAAAACAATGACCGTTTTTTCAAAATAATGCTTTTTTTTTTTTTTTAATGTTATTTTGCCAAACATGTCCCAACTGAGCTTAATTTAAAAAATGGATCTTGTTTTTTTCTAAACACAAGATTGACACCAATCTTGTATTTAACAAACACAAGATTGCAAAAAACAAATTTTACACTTCATCCCAACATAACCAGATGAGATAAGACTATAATTTTTTTAAGCAAATTTTAAGCAATCTTGTGTTTGTTAGATACAAAATTGAATAAATAATTAATGTGTAATGTGTAATTTTATTTGAATCTTGTCTTTTCTAAAGACAAAATTCACCTAAAATTCTTGAGTTAAATCTTGTCTTTTCTAACAAACAAGATTGAAAAAAAATTATTTTCACCAATCTTGTGTTTTGTAAAGATAAGATTCATTTAAATCTTTTCTTTACAAAATACAATATCTATATTTCAAATTATGTTCTACCCGATCATTTGACAAATTAACTTTAAAAAATACTTTCTTTTTTTTTGGGTTGCCAAAACTCCCAAAAACAAGCAGCAAACAAGCGGGTAAGGCTTGGGTCCAGTGCACAGGAGCACTGGACCCGTTAGGATTCTGCCACGTGTCCAGTTTTGTACAATTTTTGTACACGTGGCAGCATCTCAACGGATCCAGTGCTATTGTGCACTGTACCCAAGCCATTCCCCAAACAAGCAACCAAAGTATAGTGATGTGGAGCTGTCAAAAAGCAGGAAAGCTCTTACTGATACTGAGTTGTGACTTTTTGCCTACCAAACCCACCATTGCGCAGCCATCACATTAAAAAATTCTTAAACCGGAGTGCAAAACAAGTAAACAAACCAGCATACCCACATCTAAGACGACATCGTTTCCAAATACCCAAATCCCCCTCCACCAACCACAAAACATGTACATAATGTAAACTTTCAATGTACCTTGTTCCTTGCCACTTTCACCCCACCTGGAACATGAATAATAATATCACTCCCTTTTAAATATCCCACCAATATTCATTTCATTTCCATCAAACCCAAAAGTATCAAAACTCAAACACTTCTCTCTCTCTCTTTCTCTCTCCGAGATCTCAAATCTGAAGCAACAACACCATGGCTTTGGCAACCTCACCCAACACCCTCCTTCTCAAAAACCCCACCCTTCCCTTCCTCAAAAACCCCAACTTTAACACCACCACCACCACCCACCTCAACCTCAACCTCACCACCAAGCCCATCTCAATCAAATGCGCCGCCACATCCCAAACCCAAACCCAAATCCAAGATCGCCCATTACCCCAATCCCAAGATCGAGTCTTTAACTTTGCAGCTGGACCCGCCACCCTCCCAGAGAAAGTCCTCCTCAAGGCGCAATCAGAGCTCTATGACTGGCGTGGATGCGGCATGAGTGTCATGGAAATGAGCCACAGAGGCAAAGAATTCCTCTCCATTATCCAAAAGGCAGAGTCTGATCTCAGAACCCTTTTGAATATCCCTTCTGATTACTACGTCCTCTTCCTCCAAGGGGGTGCCACCACACAATTCTCTGCCATACCTCTCAACCTCGTTGACCCAAACGACACCGTTGATTTCGTTGTTACTGGGTCTTGGAGTGACAAGGCCTTCAAGGAGGCTCAAAAGTATTCCAAACCAAGCCTCATTTGGTCTGGGAAATCCGAAAAGTACACAAAGATCCCATCTTTTCATGATTTGGAGCAAAACCCAGATGCCAAATTCTTGCATATCTGCGCTAATGAGACTATTCATGGTGTGGAATACAAGGACTACCCAACTCCTAAAAATGGTCTCTTGGTGGCTGATATGTCTTCCAATTTCTGTTCCAAGCCTGTGGATGTGTCTAAATTTGGTCTCATATATGCTGGGGCTCAGAAGAATGTGGGGCCATCGGGGTGTCACCATTGTGATCATCAAGAAAGATCTGGTTGGGAATGCTCAGAAGGACACTCCTGTAATGCTTGACTATAAGATCCATGCTGACAATAACTCACTCTATAATACACCACCTTGCTATGGGATTTACATGTGTGGTTTGGTGTTTGAGGATTTGTTGGAGCAAGGAGGTTTGGTGGAGGTAGAGAAGAAAAACCAGAAGAAGGCTGAGATTCTGTACAATGCTATTGATGGGAGCAATGGGTTCTACAGGTGCCCTGTGGAGAAGTCTGTGAGGTCATTGATGAATGTGCCATTCACTTTGGAGAAGTCAGAATTGGAGGCTGAGTTTGTGAAGGAAGCAGCTAAGGAGAAGATGGTTCAGCTCAAGGGGCATAGGTCAGTTGGGGGTATGCGTGCTTCTATATACAATGCTATGCCTTTGGCTGGGGTTGAGAAATTGGTTGCTTTCATGAGGGATTTCCAGGCAAGGCATGCTTGATTCCTCTTAGAGATTGTAGCACCCTTTTGTTTTTGGTTTTTTGGTTTTTTGGGTATTTCTGCCACATGATGAATGATTGTATTGATGTTTATCTCCAGCAAGAGAAGTTTATTATAGTGGTTTAGGCTTTTTAGATTAGTATTACTAGTATGTCTTGCAATTTGCAAATTCATAAGTTGATGAGTTATGAGTTGGTGAATTCCAAATCGGTTATATGGATATCTAGTTTTAAATTTTGATGTCTCAATTCAATAAAGAAAAGCTTTTGTTCTTCATAGCCCCCATCCTTGTTCTTGTTAGCATTTCAAGAATGTGAATGATTTCATTGTTAGTTCACATGCGAGAAGTTTCTTGCAACAACTGAACAAACTCTTTTGGCATTTCTCATTCCACTGTAAAGGTCTTAAATGACTTGGTTGACTCTATTTGCGGGAATCGAAGCAATAAATGTTTGGGGAAATTACATAAAAAAATGTCCGGTGTTTAGATTAGATTCCAAGTTTTTAAATTTTGTCACAAAAAACCATTGTAAAACTGTGTTTTACCTAGAGCTTGTTTATAAATCAATTTTGATAGCCAACATATAGAGAGGGTAGAGTGAGAAAGTTCTGTTTAGGAAGAGAAAGTTTAGCTTAGAATAAGAAAGTGAAGAATCTTAATCAAAATTGGATATCTAAGTGAAACGCAAAGTTCATCCACTCTTGTAAGATTCTTGTAACACGAGAGTGTTTAGAATAGCACCTGGACTGTAGAGTGTGAGTTTCAAACCTTTATAACTTTAAATGTTGATGTCAGAAGATTCTTTCTTTCTACTTTTTTTGGATGGGGCTAGTGCAACAGAAATTAATTGGCAAAATGCAATACCAGCTAATGCTATTCATTTGGACCATTAACATCAAAAGAGAAAAGGGAACCGAAGTTATATTTAACAAGAACTAGTGGAACAATCTCCTTTCTTCACGCTCTCTTAGCTGACCAATTCTTCTACGGTAAGCGTGGAACAGCATCAAGTAATGTGAGGTTCGCATCAAAACTTGTAATAATCAATCAGGGACAGGGACCCCCTAGTGGTCCAAACCCCTAATGCTTTTTTATTCACCACATCAATTTGTATCTCCAACCCCTCTGAATCCTAATGAGTCCACCGCAGTTATCGGCTCAAGATTTCAAGCAGTTTTAAATGTTGAAACTTCATAATGGCTCTATATATATGAAGAAACTTGTTAGCATAAATGGCTCAACCCTACTAGCTTTTGACGAAAGCGGCTTATGTTCATTACGTGTATGACTTAATTGTTAATAACTTAATACCATAAGGTCCGAAACTTATCTTTCACCCACCAACCTACACCAACCCACAAGACCATTCGTAGCATGTTACAAATTACGATACAACAAAAGAACGCTCCAATAATAAAAATACATGAATTGTAGAAAGTACTAGAATTTGGTATTGAGAAAAAGACTCATTGGTTCCATTGGTGCCGACAGAAACCTCACTGGAAATTGCCTTCTTGTTTCTCAGTAATATTATTCTCACATATACTCTACATTGAATTGTGAAAAGAAAGAAAAATGAGAGTGAAACGAAAAAGGGCTTGTCAGGCTTCATGAAAGCTCTTCCAGAAAGAGTAACCAAACATGTTTGATGTTTCTCCTCCCTCTCTTGATATTGACGTATATCATTCTCTCTTTTAATCGTTCTTTACAATATCTGAACCAATATGGTGTTACAAAAAAGAGTACAAGATGTACTGACACCACGCCTGCAGTGAGCAACCAACATCATTGCAGCTGAGTTGCAGTGGCAGGTAATCCACATGTATAATAAAAGAATCCTTGGACCTTTTTCCCACTTTCAAGAAAATGTGAATCTTGAGAAAAGAGAGCGGGCAGACGCAGGAGCATCGCTTGCTGGGCTTGGTGGAACTTCTGTAGAGGCGCGGTATGCTAGTTGACACTTGTGAATCTGCATTTGCATTCAACATGCAGTAATTAACAAGCAGTAGAAGATGCTGTACTGAACCTTATTGCCACTTTTAAGCAAGGTTAAAAACACCCGGATCCGAAGTAGGATTGATAGGACTTTACGGATCGGATAAAAAATTGTACAATCCTATTTTTCATTTAAAAAAAAAATGAAAAAAATAATGATTATGTGCCAAAAGCGTAGCTCAGTGATATTGCCTAATTTCCTTATGAGGAGAACCAAGGTTCGAATCCTCCCACCCATTTTTGTAACAATTGAATTATTACAAAAATAGTAATGAATAAATAATCATTAGAATTATCCATGAAACAAAAGTTAAAATTCAATTTACATATATTTTTTATACTTCATATGACTACATCTCTATAAACTAAAGAGATTTTTTATTTCAAACAAAATTTATCCAAAAATTCATTAATTAGCAAAGTATGAAACTACCAATATATAAGCAAAGGAAAATGTTTTTTAAGTTACAAGTTGCATCGCCATAATAAGTTAATAACTAAAATAGTTTAAATTAATTTCATGCTTTGGAATGATTACTTGTAATGCTCTTTTATGGCCCTAGACTACCATCTTCGCATGCTATCCAGGCATTCGTATTCATATACTATGTTAAGGGCAGCTCACGATGACTTATGTCATTAAGGAAAATAAAATGCAGACCATGACTTAAATCAGAAACTCAATAAAATGGAGCATCTAGTACAAACTGAGAATTTCACCTCTTCAGGACTAAATTGAAGAAGCATTCCTATCACAGGTAGTAGAGCCTCCACTTCACCTGTTTTGGGCAAATATCATTATAATTATAACTACCAAGTTTTCCGGCATCACCAATATGTAGATACTTCATTTGCAAAAGGGAATAGAATTCAACAATTACTTTTGTGATTATAACAGCTAATCTTCAATAGAGATACCTGTTTCAAGAAGCTTTAAGATAACATTTTTCAAATACGTCATATCTACCCCTTCCCTCTTCTGCATTCTTTCCATGTTGCGAAGCTCAGTCTTTAGCATGGCTTCCTGCACTCATTATGTTCAAACTTCTATTATAAACTATTTTTTTGATAGATAACTTCTATTATAAACTATTGCATGGAAACACTTATTATGTTCAAACTTCTATTGCATGGAAAAACTTATTATATTCATAAATTTTTAATAACCTTGTACTTTCATTTCGTCAACCTAACATTTTCATTTTAGCTTCACTAGTTTTCATAAAAATGTTTCTAGATAGCCAGCATTTCTTTGCTTTCAGTTAGATACACAAACATTTGAAATCTGCAAAAACTAAGACCACTGTATACCTGTTGGCTATGGAGACGATTCTCAAGTTCAAGTTCTTCAATTTCCTCCTGAGTTGAACAACAACAAAATCAGAAACGAAACTGTGGGTAAAAAAAGAATTTAATTTAGATTTCATGTGACATACTTGAAGTGCTAAAATATGCCGTTGTGACTGTGATAGCTCTTCCTCTCTCTGAGCTTGCTGCCTTGCTAAAATCTGAATTTCGAAAGAAAAATCATCATCAACCAAAATTCTACTTGCATGCAATGCATGAAACAAATTACTTGTATTAAAGAAAACTTGGATAAATGATATGAATTTTCCAGGAAATTGTCCAGTTTCATTGATAAAGCAGACTTGGTACAATTTTTTGAAAAATAAAGGCTAATGTGATACCCATCATTATTCAAAAGCATAAACAACGGCTACTTGAACATCATCCACCACAATTTCAATGAACTACAGAAAACAAAAGTTCATCAAGATATAAAGCCTAGGTAGAAGAAAGAAAGTTTGAGGAAAATAGAAAGAACACAAGATAGCATACAAATTGGTGCAAAAATTTCTAGCTTGAATGGGTTTCTATCTACACCGGCTCACTTATTCAGGTACTTTAATTTGTCCTTCAGAGCTGGTTGAAATTTTATGCTCTCGGATATAAGTGGCTACCTGCTAACCTGTCGTATTAAATGCATTTGGAGACTCACCAAAGTACATTTTAAATGGGAGCAGATTTTTTTGAGAGAAATGTTCATACCAGAATCTGCTGTTCTGCTGCAGAAGTGCTTAAATTCTGTGCATCCTGCTTTTGCATGGCTGATAATACCAGTTAGAGAAAAAGGATATGTTAGGACCTCACCAGACAACCCAACAGTTTAGTTTGTTATAAATCAAGAAAAGCATTCAACTTTTATCTAACTAATACAGGTGCTAACAAGTGGTAGCAAGAATGGCTTCATACCTGTGTTGTGATTATCATTGTGATCAACCTGAGATTATTTATCATATTGTCAGGCCAAGGACTAGAAATATAAAAAACTAAGTTATGGGAAAGTATTAAGTGTCAGGTGAAATTTAACAAATATTTAAGAAGACAAAAGAAGGAAACGGACAAGTGGTCTTGATTCCAGAGATTGACGAAGATTCTCATTGTCATCAAGAAGTTTAGAGATTTCTTTGTCCTTCTCCTCAATCATTCGATCAGCAAGATCACGAAAACTATCATGCTCCTCCTATAAGTTATGCATGCAAATAACACAAGAAGAACAAAAATATAAATATACTGACAATTAATCGAAGCCCAAGCCCAAAAAGAAAAAGATACAAGGTACCTTCAATCTTTTATAACGCAATTTGAGCTCATCTAATTCCTTTTGTATATCCTGCCCAGAAGATACTTCATTTTGAGCCTTCAATGCCTCACATCTGACTGTAAAATTGTAAGTATAACCTTTAAAAAAAAACTCAACTGGTATATATATATCTATCAATTGAAGAAAAGGAAGGAAAAGATGGTAAGAATCATTTTTATTTGACTTAGCATGGATGTCTTACGTCGCCATGTTTCTTCTAAATTTTGAAGGTTCATTTCCCATGCTTCCTTATCTGATTGGTGGCTAGCATTAGCAGAAATAAGCTTTATTTCTAAGCTCTTAATCTGCTGCTTGGCATTGTTAAGGACCAACTCCCTGAAATAAGCTTTACTTCTTAGTACTTAAACCAAAATTCAATATATTTTAAGCAACAAATACTGGTAAATTAAATTTTCAAATGAGGGAGTTATGAAATGAATATAACATATAAATGAATAAAAGTTCTAATCACAATAGAATCTACAGCCTGATTAGCAAAACCAAGCATATCTTTCTCACACATATCATGTATTCATCATTTAACTTGGCATGTGTCTGTGCTTGAACTCATATATCTTGTTCACAGCCAGTCCCAAGCCCGGAAAAAGGAGGGGTGCAGTCAGTTAAAATAAAGATCAACTCAATAAAGCCTTCTTCCCAGTTCCATAGAAAATAAAGCAAAAAGAAGAAGAAGAGGATTTGAATAAAAAAGCCGGCATGACAATATCGGCACCTTTCTTTGAGTTCTTTATCATGATTAACCAAAGCATCCTGAAGATCTTGAAGGATCCTATCCCTTTCTGCAGATACAGATAATACTTCTTTTTCAGCCTCCTACAGGACCAACAAATGCCAGTGATTTTAACATATGTCTATAATGACTCATGTGTTTCCTTCATATTATAAGATAAAGTACAAGCATTTACTTTTAGTGCTTCCTCAAGAACGATAAGTTGTTCAGAGTCTTTAGCTGCAGCTAGCTCGGCATCCTTCTTTTGGAGAAGTGCATGAGCACGAACCTTGTAGGAAGAAAATTCAATTTCAAGGCGGCTGATCTGCAAGATTTATATTGAGGTCAGGCTACATAAATCAGACAATATTTAAAGATACACAGCTTCACAAGAAAGAGCAGTAATGTCACAGGGTAGCTAAGCAAGAATATGATCATCAGCACATATGTGTGTCTATGTGCGTAACTCATCTCTGGTGGGAAAAGGTTCCTGGTTTGCTGAATATACAAACCCATAAACCACCGAATATTCCAATAGTTTGATAACCAGGTGAACAATTTCCCAAGACGAGATCCAGAAATCCAATGCAAGAATAAAAGTTTGCAGTCAGTAACTTTGTTCAAAAAATGTACATTCCCAACTCCTAACGAGAATAGAAGTAAAAAAGGCCAGTTATCAGAAGGGATATCACCATTTTAAGGCCCCAGTAAAAGAGACTAATTTCTGTAATTTTTTTAACCAACGGTAGCAACAATTGCTTTCCGCCAGAAGGTAATGGAAGTTGGATATGCAAGGAACTGCAGCTCCAAGAACTTTTTTTTCTTTATAAGTAACTGTAGCTCCAAGATATAAATGGTGTAGAGCCACATTGCATCAATACTTATTCTACTTCTGTTAAAGCAAATATCAATGAGACAGATAACGACTGTCCTCTGGAATCGGTGATTATGTGATTCCCTCACTATCAGCTCTTTCCAGCAGTTGGCAGGTCAGAGCATACCCCAAAATCTGCATAGCATATGCAAATTTCAGGGAATTGTGACTTGATGGCCACGAGACAGATAACATGCCTGTAAGATTAAAAGCACCCTCCATATTGCTTTTTCCTCTCAAATAACCATCCCTCAGCCAAGGCATATAAGGGTAAAATGAAACACATTTGGAGCAATAAAGCAAATGTAAAACATGTAGTTCTTCACTTTCTTACTCGCAGGATTAGAGCTATATTTCATCCTCTCTCTCTTTCTCACAGACACACACACACACACACATTAAGAATGAGTTCAGAAATCATGGAGGAAGTATTAATAATTTGATACCTCCTCCTTGGCAGCCACTAATTCAGCATCTCTAGTATTTAGGATCTGGGCTTGTGCAGATACCTCAGATTCCAGCTGACCTGCCCAATAAGAAAAGAATGAACATTCATTTCATGTATATAAGTAATCTGATGAAAGCTCAATAAGGGATGCAAACATACTTCTCATTTTTGCTGCTTCAATTTCAGCACGTATGCAATTACTCTCAGCAATTTCTAGTTTAGTCTTAAGTGCCTGGGAGGCAACTTCCCAGCTCTCCTTTTCTTTCTCCTGAATGCATTACATGCCTTATGAGTGTAGAAATGAAATACATATGCATATATCTCGCTATATAAATGAGAGAGTCATAATAAATTCACAAAGTTTCATCCTGAAATAAATCATCAAGTAGTTTGTAAATATTTTCTTCTAATTCTTTTCATTTTAATGGAAGCCCACTGCTTCCTAAAGAAGCACAAAGAGAAACCCAAAACTTGTGATCAGTTATTAAATATTCACTCCATCCTATATTATTGGTCCTGTTGAGAAAATCCAACCTTTTAATGGAACACAATTTAATGCATTGTCTTTTAAATAAAAAATATAAGTTTTCAAAACTACCCTTCTTTAAATTAAACTCAATACTGATTTTCCCATTAAAGTAAAGGGTATGTTCGGAAAGTTATCAATACTGTGTTCATTGACATTTCAAAATTCAAAGTGGACCCTATTTTTAGGCATCCCAAAATGAAATAGAGACTAGCAACATGGGACAGAAGGAGTAATACTATTCACATCACAAAGACCTTTAATGTAATTTGAAGAAGATAAATTTTACTCATTTTGAATGATTGACTCATACATGCTCACGTTTCAGGTGAGCAAGCTCCCCCTTTACAGTTTCCACTGAAGCTCTAAACCGAGCTGCTTCACCAGTTGAAGCTGCATCCATCTCTGCAATCTTAGACTCTTTCTCTGCAACTAGCACCTGGTAATATATCTTCAATGCTTAGACCAACCCATCATGTGAAAATTTCTGGGACATCCAACAGCACTAAGCTCTAAAAATATGCAATTGAGTTAAAGAAATTAAGATTTAAAACAAGCAATGCGCTATACTATTTCCTAATTGTTTGTGCCCCTACACATGAACACATGTGGGTAGCTCACACACGCACAAATAAAAAGTGTCATTCTAATTAGAACAGCGTCGTATCTCTAGAAGTTTAGCGAGAAGTTGTGGAACTAGAAAACAACTACAACCTCACCCCTATCCTATTGTTATAGGGGAAGAAGGGGCCATTTGAGCTAGAGCACATAATTCACTACACTGCTGCTTCTCTTTTTTTTCTTTTTTCTTTTTTTGATAAATACACTACTGCTTCTCTTTTACTCAAAACGAGTCAATAATAGAATGAACCTCATTTGAAAAAGTCTTACCTGTAGTGAAGAAATTGTTTCAGTTGCTTTGCTTCTATCAGACAACGCATCAGCAAGTTGAGCTTCCAAACTCTCCAAGTTCTAAAGAAAACAGAAACAGTTCTGAAGCTAAAGCACAAAATTTTGCACAACATGTAGCAGTAGAGAAACATAAAAGTCTTAATGTTAAAATAAGGAATCACATCTGAGCCACCTGAATGCAAATTTACCTTCTGATGTTTAGCAGAGAGCTCAGCTATTGAAGCTTGCCTTTTTTCATCTGCAGCTTGTAACAATCCCCGCATGTCTTCCAACATCTAGGAATTAAGCAAGTTAAGACTTATTATTAATTCTCTTCATACATGCAACAATAAAGACAACAAGGAATAGTGAAACAATAATACATCAAATCAAATTAAAGAGATACAAAAGCTAGTCAAAATAAATTGTTACGTATGGTGATTCAATTGTTATTAACAGAAGTTTGCTCATGAAGCCACCAAGAATTGTACACTTGATCAAAGATATAATTCAATTATTTTAATACTGAGGTAGTATAAAGCACTTGTACATTGGAAGCATGAAATTGAGGTTACGTATGGTGATTCAATTGTTATTAACAGAAGTTTGCTCATAAAGCCACCAAGAATTGTACACTTGATCAAAGATATAATTCAATTATTTTAATACTGAGGCAGTATGAAGCACTTGTACATTGGAAGCATGAAATTGAGGTTATACCCTCAGAACATCCATTATTGGTTAAAACAAGAACACATGCAAAACATCCATAAACAGAAACATATATATGGTAGGTTTATCCACGTGCATGAACAAACGTGAACACGCAGGGGATTCTATATGCATCAAAGCAAAGTTTTGAAAGCAAAAAGTCAGCCTTTTCAAAGATATGCGTACCTGCTCCTTCTCCATTAGTGACTGTTGCAAAGCCTCAAGAGCACTTTCTTTTGGTTGCAACGAACGCCGCAATTCCTCAATGGTGTCTCGGAGTCTAGATTTCAATCATGGGAAGAAGGAAAACAGGACTGTAAATAGAAATTTCCAAATTCTCATATTTTGATACTGGAAAGACATTGAGCTCATGATACTCAACTTCAATTAATTTTCATTTACATGACACTGGGTTTTTTTTTAGGGTTTTGGGGGGGGGATATTTTTCTGCATCATGATTTGTTCTTCACAAGGAAACTACTATGAATACATTGCTAGAGATTTTTAGGGGGAAGATAAACTTGGCATAAAAGTTTAATGGAAAAAAAGGATCTATCATGCAAAACAAACAAATGATACTATTGTTTCTCCCACCAATACACCACCACACTCACACACGTGCCCCACCCACCTGCACAAACATACACAAGTTTCCAAACTTAATACATAGCGAGTTAGGGATTTTACTTGTTGTTTGTACTCCTCAATTGTTGCCGATCTGCATCCATTGCTTTTAATGCATCGTTTGCTTGTTGCCGTGTCCGCTCCAACTCTTGCTGCAATGCTGACTGTTGCGATGATGCTCGCTCAGCTGTTTCACTCACTTCACGAAACCGGGCCTCGAGATCATCTTTTTCCTGAAAATGACAATCTCCAAATAACACTTGTGACTTAATTTCAGGCCAAAATGATTAATTCTTTTACTACTTTAGATAAAAAGAAAAGGAATTTAATACATATCTAAGTTCTTTGTTCATTCTTTTCAAATGAGGCAACTTGGTGACAATTATCAGGTTCAGATTGAATCCATTATTATATAATTAGTCATACATGTCACTCCAAAAATTGCCTACCATGAAAAATAAAAATAAATACAAGAAAACTAAATCCTCTATATCAGTTTCCAATGGGTCTATCTGTTTTAATGAAATATTTACCACAAAGATATTCCAGGAAAAAAAAAAAATTTCCACAGCAGAGAAATACTTTCACATAGCTAAATTTCACAGGCTACATCAAGATAAGTAAAACCTCAACAGATTTTAATGGGAAAAAAATTTAAGGATGCACTTTCTTAATATTCTCTCAAAGATGATCTGCCTAAATATGAAAACCAGTCACAAGTATTCAAAAAGATGAAAGCATCCCAAATATGAGATAAGAAGAAAACCAAATAACTGCCTTCGAAGTTTAACATTCAACAATTCATGAGAATCAGTACAAGTTCATCTTAAAAGATGGCAAGCTGAACAGTATCATGAAGTCGCAAAGTAAGGCAGAAAGGCATCAAAGGAAATTTACCTTTTGAACATCTTGTATGCGCTGTTTTGCTCTTTTGTGAAGCCTGCTAAGTTTCGAGTCAAGTTCAGAGTACTTCTCTTCACGCTCTTTTATTTCTTGATCAAACTTCTGTTGAGCTACGTAAAGAAAACATGCTCTGCATTCAGATTAAGATAAAATGTTCTACAAAGATTTGTCAAATGTAAGACTCAGTGACTTTGGCAAAAGGTGAAATTACAAAATTTTCCCTTTTCTTTCTCTTTTGAGATTCCCACAAAGGAAACCAAGTCCTCAGCCTCCAGTCTCCAGCTATAAATTATTACATTTAAGAAACACAACTGGTTTCAAAGATATAATGAAGAGATTCGAATTTATTAATTGAATGTTTATAAAATAGAGCATGAAAAAGTTAAAAACCGAACAGATAAAATCTGACCTCCAGCAAGATTAGCAGAGAGCTCTTGAGCTTTTGCATCTGCCTCTGAGTATGCCGTTGTAAGATGCTTCAAAGCCTCCTCTGCCGCACCCCTTGTCTGTTTTTCCTCCAAAAGCTCTCTCTTCAAAGACTCAATCATTTCACGAAGTTCTTTCACATCTTCGGATTCCCCACCTTCTATCTCACTCGCCTCTGTCTGCCGATCAGAAACACTACATTCCGATTGAAGATCCTTCCAACCCTCAAATTGTGACTTCAAGAATTCATTCTGAAACTTCAGTTCAGTAACCATTTGAACAAGCTGATCATGAGTATCACCCGAACCTGCATCGACATCACCAGGCAACCCATTTTCCACAACAACATTTCCATTGCTCACGAAATTCGCGTCAGACAACTGTTTCTCCGATTTTAAATCATCCGAAACACGACTTTCCAATTCCGGCACTCCAGCAGTATCGCCTCCTACGGTTGCCATTGATGCACTCTTCGGTTTCACTCTTCTTTCCACATCAACTGCAACATTAACACAGCTCATAACTTGTTACTACACTACATCGATTGCGGACCTCATCGGAGACTAAGAAATTTCAAATTATAGTTATCACTAAATCATAGAAAAGAAAAACTCATAATTCAACGAATATGAGCTTCTACCACCAATTTCATAGGTCTTCTATGAATTCCACATGCTTATTTTTGCTACTGATTTGTGCAAATTAAACCACAAATTTTGAATTTCTATTAGCACTAATAGTAAGCGATTAGTTAATAATAATTACGTGGATCTCATTAAAACAGGTCCAGATCCCAGATTCAATTCACGAACAATTAGAAAACAATTAACGATTATACTAAGTGAAATTAATAAAGAGGAAGATTGAAAGGTTTAGCAATGAGTGTACCTTGTATAATGGCACTTTGGGGGATCACAATTTGGACTGAGAGCGAAGCGTTTCGAATGGAGGACTGAGATCGTCGGTGTGAGAATGGATCTGACGGTAGCTAGTAGCTAGAGAAGCAAGGGCGGAAATGGAAGACGACGTCGTTTTGGGTCCTCTCCCTGTACCAGCTGTATTTTTGTAAACAGGGGGACGTGGACATGGACATTGACATATCTGAGAAATGGCTCCGATTCCGTCATATGAGTCCGGAATACGCCAGTTTTCCAAGGGTGTTTTTGTAATTTCGTATCCTTCATTTTACCTTTTTTTTTGGGGGCGGGGGTGTAGTAAAACGGTAAAAGACCCATTTACTTTTGTCTACTTCTTTTGGGCCGAAGAAAGCCAGCCATTAGGCCCACTGTTCATTGCATTGAATGGCAAAGTTTTAGGCCCACTAAGAAGCCTTATAATTTAAGAAGAAAAATTATAATACTGTTTTTGTCAAGATAACGAATATAGGTCGGTATTGGATTGTTGAAAATGTTGCATCAAGTTGCTTATTTTAATGAGTGGGAACCGTGTGGGGCTCTCTGCAAGGTCCCATTTCTTTTGGGTTCTAACCTTCTAGGGACAATGAACTCGTGAATAGTCCAACAATCATTACTAAGGTCCTTATGGGGATGGCAGCTTGATAAATTATCCTCCCCATTTGTCAATTTAAATGATAACTGATTTTAACAAATGAAGAATAAATTTTACCAAGAAATTTTATAGTTCAATAATTTCGTTCTTACTTTGTATAGTCCCTGAATTCAAGTCTCGTCCATCCCCTAGTTATTGTAAAGAGAAAAAGAAAGAAAAATCATAATTGATCATGACAGGTGGGATCCACTGGCTCAATAACAGGAGGATTTATTTGGTGATTGGTGGCTCTGGTCACCCTCATCCCCACATAAAGATGCCAAATGTTATTTAAAGGATTCTGGTACACAGCACTTTCATAAATGCAATTGGAAGTTTGACCATGAAGCATATAATCTTTTATTTTTTTCCTAATCTGATCTGAAAGCCACTGTATTCAAGACATGGCTTGTTTTACATGCATCATGGCTTGTTTTGGAAGCATCTGAAACTTCTAGTTCTCCCTGTTTTTATATGTGGTTAACAAACAAGAAATGATGAAAACCAGGTGCTTCAGTTTTAAAAGAGAAAGCAGCTTCACTTTGAGATATGTGGATTTTGCAATATTGGGAACTTCAACAATATGTCAGCACAAATTACAAGGGACTATAAATAACTAATCGCATTTCAAAGTTACACAGGAAAAATAGGAAGCATTATATTGTGTTTATATCTAACATCCTGAAAACAATAAACCCTTGTCCCTGTCCCAAGAATGGCATTGGCAAATGAAATTAATGCCTAGCCACATCTCTTAAGTGCCTTCATCGTTTCTTTGATGATCCTGACTCCTGAGCTCCTGAAATAACCATACACAATAATTTAATAATACATTCTCAGAAAATGTAAATTAACAGTTATACCAATAAAGATCAGAGAACACATGAAAAAACAAGGTCTACGATTTGAAATTATCTGCTCTTGATTTGTAGCCTCTTCAGAACCAAGAAAAGACGGTAGGAGGTACTAACCAGTTGATCTTCCATCCTTAAAATTAACAGCAACGTGTTCGAAAAAATCTTTGGTAGCATCTGCACATAGTAACAGGCATATAAATGATACGAGACAGGCACTTACTTCGCCCAATAAGTAAACTTCGCCCGTCTCTTTTTACATATAAAATGTTAAATTTGACAACAAAAGATTAATTTTAGAACGCCAAGGTTATTACAGCAGGACATTCGACATGTATTATCAATTTACCAACTCAAGCTTTCCGTCGTTCAAAAATAGATGCAATGGTCACTTTATCATTCTAAATTGTTTCCATACCTTTCAGAATCAAACATGGGGCCCAAGTATATTGCTATAGAAGAAATAGGAATACTTTATGAAGTCCATCTTTTGGGGGTGACGTTCTCATTGAGACCAGTCTAATGCCTTGATAAACTAAAGATTCCTATAAGATTGTTTAGCACAAAGCAGCTTGACTCAACAACTTTAGGTGTTCCAGATTCTAGGAGACAATCATTGCAACAGATAAGTGGTGTAGCCTGATGATATTATACAATAAAATCAGTTATTAATTAATTAAGGTTTCATCCTTTTTCTGAGCTATTTGCTGCCTTTTAAAAGACATGAACCTAGATTTCCATTTAAATGCAGGAAAAAATTATTATTCGCAAGTTTTGCACATATACATGTACATGACATACCATGCTTCATTGTCAATGATGGATCTTGCTCTTGAATATATCCAATCACTTTTGCTGGTATTCCTGCCACCATGCTTAGGAACCCAAAATAAAAAACCATCAGTTACATATTGTTACAAAACAATTATGATGGCAATATACTGATTACAAGAACTATAATGCCGATTAACAGAAATTGCTTTCTACCTGTGTGGAGGGACGTCTTTTAACACAAGGGAACCAGCAGCTACCATTGCACCTTTACCTATTTTTATGTTCCCAAGTATAGTTGCACTGGCTCCAATTAGTGCACCTTCACCTACTTTTGGATGACGATCACCAACTTCTTTCCCTGTTCCTCCTAAAGTCACACCCTGTCAAAACATCTTTCTATAATAAGCATGATTTAATCTTAAGATGCAATTTCTAAAGTATATATCTGATGCAAAGACATGAAGATGCAAAGACATGAAGATGCAATGATGAGTGACGGAGATTTAATTTGATCCTTTTCTAGGAATTAGTTATAAATTGAAATTTTAAATAACTCAAGAAATTCAAAGAATGCAATTTAATAAGAACAAAAATTACACTTTTGGGGCATATAAAATTTTGGACATATCCTTTGATAAAGAAATTTTGATATTTTCTTGACAAGAAACCAAAAAAAATCCTTGCTTTCATAGCAGAAAACTACAAAATTTAGAACTTCTTAATGATCAACAGTATTATTAAAGTATTGATTATTCATTTCAAGCTTAATATGCTCAAGAAGTCATTCAACAAAGACATTTCTGTATGTGAAAATTTAAAATATTATATTACCTTCTTTTATCTCCCAATTCTTCAAAAGAAGTTCTGATGAAATAATTATTTAGAAATTATACAAACAAACAAAACAAAACAAACAAGTATGAAATAATGTGTTTTCATAAAGTACTAGGTGGTTTGCAACAAAGATAACTAAACTGTCCTCCCATCAAATAATGGGAACACAACTGAGAATGAAATTGACTTACATGCATCAATGAAACTCTGTTTCCAACAACAGCAGTTTCACCAATAACCACACCTGTACCATGATCCAATAATATTCCCTCTCCAATTTTTGCAGCTGTTCAGAATCACCAGGGAAAAAAAGGGTAAAAGTTAGCCTACATAATAGAGAATTAACCATCATTATATCAGATGTAAATTCTGTACATAACAACCATCTTTCTGTAGAGGAATCAAGCGTTGTAAATATATCTAAGCTACTCTCAACAACATGTCCAAAAACATAACATCCCATTACATTTAATTTTAAAATGCTGCCAAACTCAATAACATAAGGTTTAGAGATTTTGAATAGCATAAAAAGTGTAAGAAGTGGAAAACATACCTGGATGTATGTCGACTCCAAAAACCTGAGGAAAAGCAGTTGACAAATTATATGAGGATAGACAGAAAAAGGAAAGGAGGAAGGGGGGTGTGGATTCTTAAAACAGGATGATATGCTCATCAAAGTTCATAATTTTCTTTTTCTTGCCAATGAGCTTTACCTCAAATGGTACTTCCTCCTTCCTTAATAATGGGATGGAGGGTAACATTGTGGAGTTAAGACCCACAAGGTGTGTTTCTAACGTACCAATAAAAAAAATCATCCTTTTTTATTTGTTGTAAATAACTCATCAAGTATCATCAAAGAAAGTACAAAACTACCTCACTGATTCGGCTTTGTAGTGCCAAGGCCAATACTTTGCGTCCTTGACTCCACAATGTATGTGCTACTCGATGCACTTGCAAAGAATGATATCCCTGCAATAAAGCATAGCTCACAACATCATGAGTGTGCCTTTTTTTTTTTTTTTTTTTTGGGGGGGGGGGAAGTCTAAATGTTGCCTGCTACTTCCACCCACCGACTGAGAAAGAAACAAAAATAATCAGGTCTTTGTTTCTCTTTGATGCCTCAATTGTGTGAAAAAAGTAAAACCATGTTGATTCTTAAACATGCACATAAATTTATTAAAATACAAACAGAAGCTAACGAGGATATGGATAGCCTATTGAAATGAAATACATTTTTTTTGGTAAGTAATGAAGCATATTACCATAGCAATGAATCATCCCCCTTCCCCTTGAGGCTAAAACTTATCAAAAAAATAATACTAAAGTAGTTGGTACCAAGTTACCGGCATCCCCATGTATGGCAATCCTGGTGAGTTATATCCAAATTTGGTCCAGTAACATAAAAAATAACATTATATGGATTTTTTTATATCTATTTTAAGTCTGATCTTGCAATGTTTCCTTTCTTTTGTATCAGAAAGACAAAACTAATTAACTACCTTTGTCATTAACATATTACCACAACCAAGATCAACAAATGGGGGCCACACAATAAGGGATCTTTTCCAGAAATACCTTTAGATACAACAGAACTGAGCAATATGACAAACAGGCAGGATCCCGATCTTTAAATGCCTGTAGAAAGAAAATTTCCATACATTAAAACATATTCTGCTATTCCATAGCAAAGATCACTCATATACTTTGGAATATCAATTGAGTTACCTGCATATCTAGGCGGATCGAACGTTGAATACCTGTGTCATGCAATATAACATTAAAAAATATATCCATCAGTTGAGTTGCCAACAGTGTAGGATTCTGCAGTCGATTGGCAAGAACAAACCCCAAGGCTTGCTCTAAGCAATCATGTGACAATATACTGGCATACAAGAAGCTACTCAAAATCGGCTCCTTTTCTGCCTGCAGTAATGTGTGCCAACAAATATGTGAGGATGGAATAAACAAATCCCTGTTCCAAATCCTAATTATCTATGTTTCTATGTGTGTCTACAATCTAATTAGGAACCAAACTTTACTAGACCATATAAGTAAGATCTCTCAGAGAACCCAACTTTAAATCAGATTGAATTCCACTGAAAGCCAGTTCTATTACCCCAATCCATGAAAAATTCACTACCAATGTTTTGGTTAAACAAATAGGTGACCATAAATAAGCTCAATGATGACCAGGCTATCCAAATACCATGAAATTCAACATTAAAACCATGTCTCCAGCCAAAGTCAAACATATTGTATAAGCAACAGACAACCTTAAAAAAAATAAAAAATAAAAATAAAAATCACTTTCTGTACTCATAAAAGTCAGTTTGTAAGTAACAGCAATCCTATCCTACTGAACTCATAAAAAAGTCAGTTTCTAAAGTTACATCAAAAAATTCCTACACCACAAGAAACTTATAAAAATAAACATAAAATTCCAAAGCAACAAAATTCTTAAAACATGGAAAACCCATCACTCACAACCCAACAAAGACAAAAACAAAATGAACAAAAAAGAGATATTGGAAAAGCTCTGTACCTCCAACTTAGCCTCTTCTTTCACAGCGTCCCAAATTGGGTCAGCAATTGAGTCACCCGAATTAGAAACTAACACAACAGAGTCAGAGTCAGGCTTTAAAATCCCCAATGCATAAACTGGGAAAACTTTCTCTATTCGGTACCGGGTAGTCTTGGAATCAACAAAGCTCTTCTTTTTATCATCCAAGTCTTCATCTTTATCTCCTTTAAGAGATAGTCGCTCTGAGAGCATTTTGGGAAGAGAAACCCAGCTCTCATCGCTCAAGCAAGCCATGAATGAAAAAAGCAGAGCAAAACGTGGTCTTTACGGTCTCACAAACATAGAAAAAGAGACTTATATAAGAAAGAAAGCGTCACTGAAATAAATATAAAACAAAAGAGAGTGATTGAGTGGTCCTTATTGTGGGGGTATGGCTTTGCCGCTTTCAACGGCTGCGTTTCTTACGGTCTCAACTTTCAAGAAAAAAAACAAAAATAAATAAGAGATTTGATATATGCGAATGTCATGATAAGCATGCATTATGAATGGCTCACATCTGTCTTCTTGCCAATGGGCCCTTTTGTGTGTAGTTTACTTGCTGCTTTTTGCCTCCTTTGGAATGGTGGGGTTGTGTTTTTTTAGCCCCATGAAACTCAAATCTGCTACATTAGTGTCAAAAGATTAGTGGTCGTTTGGTATATTGTTTTTGAATTGTGATTCAGTGATTCAAATTCATAATCACTGGATCCCACTAAAAAAATATGTTTGGATAACATTTCTATTTTCAAACCCACATTCCAAGAGCCAATATCACAACATTTGGATAACATTTAAGTACACATGTTTCATTTTAGTTTCTCCAATTAAATTCAATAATAGAGCTGTATTGATTGATAAAGTACAAATAATGTTAACCTTCCCAAACAATAATTAAATCAGCATGAGTTTAGATTAGTTTTTCTTTTTTGTTAACTTATCAACTTATTTTTTGTATTTTTGGTAACTTTTAACAAATAAACAAATAAAGCTCTTCAAAAAATAACATAAAAAACTAATCCGAATACAAATATCATGTAGTTTATTGGCTAATAGAACTACATGGTTAAATTTAATTGGCTAATGAAAGTGTATCTATGTTCTACCCTAACATTAATATGTTTAGTGCATCCAATATAACCCAAGTTATTTTTAACGATGTTGTGTTTTTTTTCCTTTTCTTTTATTTTTTAAATTGGATGATGCTAATAAATTATCATGAAATAGAATGGTGTCTTGTAAGTAAGTGAAGTTAATAAGATTGTTAACTCTTTAGAAATAACAACACACTAGAGTATAATCCGCGCTCTTTTTCATTGTTTTTCTATAAATATGTTCCTAACAAAACAACTAAACTAAGAAGAATGAAGAAATAATAACAATAATGAAAAGGAAAAAAATTTTAGAAAAAAAAAAAAGTGTAAAATAGAAAATGTAAATAATTTTTCTTTGCGCTTAAAAATAGAAATGATCATTTTTATTATATCTCATCGAATGTATTATACTGATTTTTATTATATTTCATCAAATGGGGATATTGAACATAAAGTCAATGGGGTTTATATCCCGGGGTTGTATTGACTTAGTAAAAAAAAAAAAACTCACTTCACTTCGTTTATGAATTTCAATCACTTTAGTAAATCTCAATTGTTTCATATAAGGATTCTAAATGTTCAGAGGTTTCTAATTTTTGTTTAACTTACAACACTTTGATAATACAAATAAATAATACAATTTGTCACATATTTATCCCATCTTTACCTTTTTTGACTTTCTTTTGTTTCTCTTTTCATCTTTTTTTTGGGCAATTTATCACTTATTAATAATCACATAAACAATATTTGTGACCTTAGAAGTCCATCATATAACAATTTGGTCCACAGAGATAAAAATGACAATGTCATCTTAAGTCTAACCCGTATCTTGAAAATTTAATACATAGAAAAAAAAAAATATATATATATATATATATATATATATAATATAATATATATATATATTATATATATATATATTAAGATGTTATTCCTCTTGTGAAAAAAAAAAAAAAAAAGTTACATAGGGATTGAATCTACGCCCTCACCCTCACAGAGGGGTGAGACATTTGTAAGAGAGAAATGATCACTGGGATGAATGTCCAAGTTGTAATTTAAATGCATATTTAAAATAACATATATTGTGTTTAACATATTTGGCTCTAGTTGGAGCATATAATTGGGTAGTGAGTATTTAATTTATTAATGGTGTAGTTTTTATTATGGGGTAATGGGTATTTAATTTATTAATTGTGTTATTTTTATTATGGGGTAGTGGTATTTAATTTATTAATGATGCAAATTTTTTTTTTTTAATAAACTGATACATGGCAAGCAAAAGACGTTGCCTTAAATGCCACGTGGTAGAAAGATGGCAATATCTTCTGCTTTAATTTATATATAGATATAGATACCCATTACCCCGTGATAAAAACTATACCATTAATAAATTAAATACCCACTACCCAATTAAATGCTCATATTTAATAAATTAAATAGTCTTATTAATTAATTCAGATATAATTAATTAAATAAACTAAATTAAATTCTCACTACCCCATAATAAAAACTACACCATTAATAAATTAAATACCCACTACCCAATTAAATGCTCATATTTAATAAATTAAATAGCCTTATTAATTAATTCAGATATAATTAATTAAATAAACTAAATTAAATACCCACTACCCCATAATAAAAACTACACCATTAATAAATTAAATACCCACTATCCAATTAAATGCTCATATTTAATAATTATTATGTTATTAAAATAATAATTTTTTTTTTTTTTACAATTTCTGATACTATCCAACTGTATATAAAATATAGTTTGACTTGATTATTTTATTTTTATACGATTGAATATGCTAAGTAACATGACAACTATCTGTTTAATATATTTTTGGGGAGTAAGTGTTAAGTATAAATTATTTTCCAACACTCATATTAGAATCGATGAGACAACATTCAAATTATCTGAGATTTAAGACATCAATGGACTATTATTTAAAGATAACCAAAATAGGCAACTGTGTTGATTTTATTTATTTATTTATTTAGAGGTAGAGGGAATAACATAACATTTTTTTTTCTATGTGTCCAATTTTCCTAAGAGATACGTGTTAAACTTAAGATGACATTGTCTTTTTTATTTCATTTGGTGTAATTTTTATTATGGGGTAGTGGGTATTTAATTTAGTTTATTTAATTCATGTGCCATCTAAGATACTACGTGTCAAGCAGAAGATATTACCTTAGATGTCACGTAGTAAAAATATAACCACATCTTCTACTTTAATTTATATATAAATAGACTGGATCCTCTTTGTGGTTGGTTGAATACCATATTTAATTAGGATTATTAAAAGTATTGAATTACACAAGTACGCACTTCTCCTTGTCCTTGATGTAAGCAAATAGTGACATATTAGACAAACTCGTCATTATCAAATTAGCTGGTTTTCAATCTAATAAATATGGCACCTGAAAAAAAAATATGGCACCTGAGTAATCATGTTATGTGATGTATTCAGCTTCTTTTTTTCTCCATAACGCAAATGGAATTACATTATTGAACTATTCAGAATTTATAATTGTATATATTATTTATAATTTATACATACACACCCAGCCAAAATAAAATTAGGCCTGAAGTTTAGCCACACCTGGTCCACATGAATGAACTCTCAATCCTTGTCCACTAAAAAACATGGACAAACTTTGCTGCCCGGCCCAACCAACTATTCTCTTCATCATTGCAGGGAATAATTAAAAAAGACATTTGGTATCATTTTTAAAAAATGCCAAATATTTGAAGATGATCTCAAACGTAAGGGACACGAATAAACAAATTATAACATGAGAAATCAAAATGGAAAATCATGGAAAAATCATGTTAAGAACCTTGTATTGTAGCTCAATTGACGTTATTCATTTTTTATCGAGAGTTTTGTAACTTAATTGATTAATATTTTCTAGTATTTTTCAAAAAAAAAAAAAAGAATTCAAATCTCTTTTCTTAACTATCAAAATATACAATAAAAAAAATAATTAATTTCCTTTATAAGGAGATTAAATCGGTTTACTCTTAATTATAAATTATTAAAAAAAAAAAAACAATAAAAGATATTTAAATAAAGAAAAAAGAAGTACATAAGAAAATTCCTAAAAAATAAAGAAGAATAAGGAATCTTACTTTTCCCTCCTCCGAAAAACATGCTCTCTCTCTCTCTTAACCTTGTATTTTAGGAAAAGTAAAGCTTATTATTTAGTTACTTTTATATAGAAAGAAAAAAAAAGGTCAACATTTGGACCATCTTCAGCCAATGAAATTCCAAAACGTAGCTGTAATGTCATAATGTCCGGGAGCATTTGATTATTCAGCTTCCATTTCCCCCCCTTGAAATTTTCATATTCTTTATATTTAATATTTAATATAAAGTTTTTCATTCACGGTCATCGTCGCTCTCTTTTTTTCTCTTCTCTGCTTATATTTGCCGCAGCTTTTCACATTGATGATTCATCAGATCATTTTTCAGAAACCCTAGAACGATCCAGACCCATACCCGAACCCACGCAATGGCCAGAAGATCCATACCCGTCTTTAAACAGCTCCTATCCAAGCCACCAACACCTGGCCACATTTCCTCTCTCAACCCGACCCGATCCGTAACGTACATGCCTCGTCCCGGAGACGGATCGCCACGAGCGGTGACGTTGATCCCCGGTGACGGGATCGGACCATTGGTGACAGGCGCGGTGGAGCAGGTAATGGAGGCGATGCACGCGCCGGTGTATTTCGAGCGGTTTGACGTGCACGGAGAGATGAAGAGAGTCCCTGAGGAGGTAATGGATTCAATCAGGAAGAACAAGGTGTGCCTGAAGGGAGGTTTGGCCACGCCAATGGGAGGTGGAGTTAACTCGCTCAATATGCAGCTGAGAAAAGAGCTCGATCTCTACGCTTCGCTCGTCAATTGCTTCAACCTCCCTGGCCTCCCCACGCGCCACCAGAACGTCGATATCGTCGTAATTAGGGAAAACACCGAGGGCGAGTACTCTGGCCTCGAACACGAGGTCGTTCCTGGCGTCGTTGAAAGCCTTAAGGTACTTTTTTCGTTCCTGATCTTTGAATTTTGTTTATGTTATTATTATTTTATTGATTAATAATAGTTTTTATTTATTTGTTGAGCTTAGTGTTTTATATAGGTTGAGTTATTTCATTTTCAAATCTGATAGTGATAGAAACTGCGTTTTCTTTCACTTTTGGATTGTTATAATTATCTACAGGAGCATGAATTTTATTTTTATTATTTTTTTGATGAATTAGATGAATGAGACAAATAAAAAAAATTAATGCTGATTTGTTGATGAAAGTGACGTTGCATCAATTATAACTTGTTACCTCAAGCAGTTGTGAAAAAAAATTGTGGAAAAAAAAATGGTTGAATTGCTATTTTGTGGCTCATACTAATTTTTTGGCTAGGTGATAACGAAGTTTTGTTCGGAGAGAATTGCGAAGTATGCGTTCGAGTATGCTTACTTAAACAACAGAAAGAAAGTGACTGCTGTGCACAAAGCAAACATTATGAAGCTTGCTGATGGTCTGTTCTTGGAATCTTGTCGAGAGGTTGCGACAAAATATCCCGGGATCCAGTACAATGAGATTATTGTGGATAACTGCTGCATGCAACTTGTTTCAAAGCCTGAACAATTTGATGTCATGGTATGTGAATTTACTGCATTCAAAGAATACTATACTTGATGGGGCTTGCTTGGCTATACTCTCTTTGTATATTTTTTAATATTTATAGAATAGTGTGCAATACTATTCTGTGTTTGTTTGCTGTATATGTTTGTTGACATTTGTTAATTGTAAACCTAATGTAATTTGATTATTGGCAAAGAAGCATGGGTACGTTGTTTTATTAAATTTTTTTATATATTATTATGCATATTTTTTTCATATATTGATAAGCATATATGAATTTAAGAGCAATTATGGATAATAAAGTATATCCATTGCCATTAAATGGTCTTTTAAATTACAAATCAAGATCCAAAAGAGTAAATAAAAGAAGTGTACATCTATATAGTTACACTTAAAGTTCATGTTTTCACTATTTTTATCTATTTTTGTGACATATCCAAAAGAAAAAATGAAAGAAAATGATTTTTTTTTTTTGAAAAATTTGGGTACGCCTGGGGTACGCATGTAGAAGTACCCCAAGAGTACAAGTACCCAAAAAGTATCCGGTACGGGTACGGCTCCATTTTTAGAGTACCTGTGCTTCATAGATTATTGGTTAGAAGGCCTAGTCCTTGGGTAAATCTTAGGCCTATTGGTGTAAAATATATTGTTTATTGGATATGTTTAATGGGTGATATTTGATCAAAGTAATTTTACAAGAGAAATAAACTGAAAATAAGAGGCAGGTATCAGTTAGCTGCATGGATTAGAGAAGGGGATAAAAACTTTGGGTGTTTTTTGAAATTAATACTTAAGGAGTGTAAGCACTGTATAACTGTTCTGATTTATCTTGACAATTCTTAGTATTTCCCTTTCTTTTTTTTATCAACTAGCAAGAAAGGGTTTCTGTTGGTGATGCAGACTGGTTTATATTTTGCAGGTGACACCCAATCTATATGGTAATCTGGTTGCAAATACAGCAGCTGGTATTGCTGGTGGCACAGGAGTCATGCCGGGAGGTAAGTCCATTTATATTTTAAAATTCAGAGCTCATATTCTTATATGTTGCATTCTCAATCTTAATGTGGAATTTGTTCAATCAAATTGTCACTCTATATATAAAAATATATATTGGTTTCAAAGCGCTTCTTTGAGTGCATACTTTATGCACTAGGCGTTTTTTCTTAATAAAGTTACTTTTATCTATAAAAAAAAAAAAAGAAAAAAAAGAAAAGAAATCTGACTCAAGAATAATGGATGGCCCTATCTAGGTGATTGTTAAGGCTAAAAATTAACATATTGTATATAAGAGTTGGACCTTGGGGTTATGGCGAGTGCCCTTGCCCTTGCCCTCCACCCAAATGATGTGTCACATGTTCTAGTACAGGAATCAGCCTCTCCAAAATCAGGGGTAAGGCTGCCTATTGAGTGATAGCTTACCTCCATCAAATTGAGGTTGGAGAGCAGTAACAGTCGATTCATAAGTTTCTGGTGCATGATTGGATCCATCAGTAGGTTCATTAGTCATATAAAATTGGAATATGCCACTACCTGAACATTTTTAGGAAATAAGTCAAAACTGCTTTCAAAGGTGTAGATTGTGTATAAAAATAGTGTTTGCTTAATACATATTTAGCCCTTGGCATCTGTTTTAGATACTTTACATGAAATTTATCATTTACTCACTAAACAAAGGCATGATATTGGAGTTCCTCTCCTCCCTCCCCCCTTTCTCTAAACCTATGTTTCATTTTGAATAATATTATTCCTTCTGCAATTGCTCAATAACATATGATAATGCTTACCAAGATGTACTGAGAATCTCTTCCAGCTCAATTAGCATTAGGAAAAAACCAAAAGCCTAGTTCAGCTCTTGGTGCCACCTACACACTCTAAAAGAATTTGTAAAGCTTCCTTTACTACCTACTGCCTTCATTGGAAGACAAAAGATCATATTCGATTTGCTTGCTTGCTCTAAAGGTCGTTTAGTAGATAGCAGGCCGAGCGGATAAGCCCTTTTAGAGTAAGGCCTACAAGAATCAATGCATACTATATTAATGGAAAAAAAAAAATTCTGGCTGCGTATTTTCTTCTTTAAACTCTAGTTATGTCAATGATTTGTTCATTTGTCTGTGCATCCAAATTGTCTTCATTTTTTTTTGGTACGTTGCAAACGCACCCAATGGGTTTTGAACTAACAACCTCATCCTCCATGCCATTATTGCGGGAGGAGGAAGTGCCATTTGTATCAGTGTGGTTCTAAGAGTGAAACCCTATACCAAGAAGCATTGGGCCAATCAATCCACTCACAGAAAAAGAAGAAAAAATATCACTTCATGTGTTTTAATATTATTTTGCTGGTTGCCTACTTGTGAGTGATCAACCATGGGTACCTGTTGCAGGCAATGTGGGGGCTGATCATGCTATTTTTGAGCAAGGCGCTTCAGCAGGAAACGTGGGCAATGATAAACTAGTGGAGCAAAAGAAAGCAAACCCAGTAGCCCTGCTTCTTTCTTCTGCCATGATGCTGAGACATCTCCAGTTTCCTTCATTTGCTGATCGATTGGAAACTGCTGTAAAACAAGTAATATCAGAGGGCAAGTACCGAACAAGAGACCTTGGTGGACACAGCACCACTCAAGAAGTCGTTGATGCAGTCCTAGCTGCGTTGGATGACTGAGAACATACTCATTTCTACCACCGCTGCTCCTAAACAGTTTTGCAATTTAGCATGGAATTCTTACCAGCCTGTATTCTTTATTTCTCATCTTCATAAACATGAAGATTCATTTTCCTCTGATCGCTATTGAAATGATTTTTTTGGTCTAAATAATATCAATTTTAATATGAAAAATGATTTTTTCGGGGAGGGAAAAAATCAGTATGTGATCCTATGCTTTCATTCTCTGCTGTGATGAACTACTGTGTATTCTATTTTAAATCTGTTAGGGCCAAGAATGGAATCAGGGAGAAGTTGATCTTAGACATGGTTCTAGTAAACTGGCTAATCTTATTCATGGCACAAATCAGCTAAATTTATTGTTTAAAAGTTGTCTGGTTCTTGAATTGAATGAAACTGCAAGGTAAGATAAGATCGTCTGAGTCATTATACATGAATATTATAAGCTGCTGAGTGTTCTAATTGCATGAAAGTGGTGTTTGGTTTGTGAGGTCCAAATTCTTTCCGGTCCAAATTTCTAAGGTGATGCTTGAGAATATAGTGATGTGATGATGTCTATGTTTGATTTATTGAGAATCTGATAAGATTCTTGAGTATGGGAGATGCTTAAGTTTAGTTTATTCTTGAAAATCTTTTAAGAATTGGTTGTTTTTCTTTAATTATTGATGTGCAGTCGAACAAAGTGGGAGAGATAATAAAGAGAATGACATAACTTGAGAAGAAAGGTTACCTTTTTGTCAGTTGGAGGATGCTAGATGGAGCTATCATTTTATCAAAAATAAAAATGTCTCAAACCGGGGAGAATGTAGATACTCTATTTGTTTTCATGGAAATCGACATTTTTACAATAATTATGAGGTTTTCTAATCAGGATACTACTGCACCATCACAAGGGACAGCTTTCCTTGCATTCAGCTTTCACTGGGTGGCATGCATTGGAAATTTGGAAGTATCTTCCAATGTGGGAGGGCCCACACTCTAAAACAGACCCTTAGGCCTCATTTGACATGTAAGATAGGATTGGTTAGATTGAATTGAATTGGACTCGAATGGATTGGATTACACATAAACAAAACAAGGACATGAAGGCAAAGTTTCCATTTGAAAATTGAAAGTGCCATTTATCAACAAATGTTGATAAATAATCATATTTTCAATCAAAGTTTAATACATGAAGAATCAGTGATGCATGTAGTTGGAGGCTAATTGCAGTCATTTAATTCGGCAATGCTTCATATTGGAGTTCCCTTGAAGACTCTTTTCACCATAATTTGAATACCTCAAGGCTTTCAGCAAGTTGCCATTCATAATGGATGATGCTGGTGGTTTTTCTTTATCCTCCTCCTGAAGGTCTGAATGGGTTTTCCTCCGACGCTCATTGTGACCAGCCAACTTTTCACGACAACTCTTTTTGTTATCATCAAATTGTGAAATTTCATGAAACCTGCACCACATTCAAACCCCAATCAAATACTTAACCAGGCCGTAGGAAAATCAAAAGCAGATGTCTATTTTTCTGACACATGAATGAAATACTGAAATTATGCTCCAGACTTCATGAAAGTGATTCAAATTTCACAAAAAATTTGTGACATGTACAGCAGAAATACTAAGGTAATTAACCGAGGAAACAAACTGTAAATCCAAAATTAACACCACTACTGGAATCTACATGATAATCAGCTAGAATAACATTGGCTTATAATAACTTTATTTCTATTTGTTGGACGCAACTAGCCTATTAGCAGCCCCAGCCAAGAGAAAATTGGCAGCAGTAGAGATTCTTGAGTTGCAGAACACACTCTCATAAATGATCATGAAACATATGAGATGCATTCCAGTTACTTCCTATTTTTGTCACAGAAATTCCATTGTTATCTCCATTCTAACTGCTCACGCAAATTTTCTTCATAATTAACCCGAACAATGTTTCAGTTTTAGCATGAATTTAGAGTAATAATTATGGTGAAGTCCCAAAACTTGTTCAAATCACGTTTGGTAATATAACACTAGGTAATTAAGCTCAGCAAAAGACACCAGCAATTTATGACTTGCTTAAACTGAAAACTCAGACCCCACTACTAAAGTTGCAAGCTTTTTGATTAACTACCAAGCAGATCAATTCACTTATTATTAAATCAAACAGACTAATCTATCACATTATCATTTTCATTCCAAGCTTTAACTCAAAAATCGCAAACCAAAATTGGTCAATAAAACTAAACAATCAAACACATACTATGCAAAAAAGAGCACCCAATTCACTACTGTTAGTAATTCGACAAAAGAAGAAAAAATAGCAGACACCCATTAATTTGGCATTTTCATTACAAAAACACATCAATCATGCTCTTCTAAGTTCTAAGTTCCAAGTTAATTGTAACACAAAAAAGTGGCAAACTTTCAAGTAATTTAATTTATTAACAATATATACTTACTTGCTGCACTGCTGACAAAACCTCTGGCGAATACCACTGACTAAAACGACAGCAGCCTTGGCGTGGCGCTCACAAACCTTGTGACGCTTGTGGTATGTCTTGGCCATTCTCAAGTCCACACCACATTCATCAGCTTGGCAACGTAATGAGCCAATGCTAATGCTACTACTACCACTATTACTATTACTATAACTAGTACTAGTGCTACTACTACTACTATCACTACTATAATTCATGAAGGGTACCAAGGAACTCATTCTCTGCCCAGCTGACACTACCCTTATCATCACTTTCTTCCTTGTATACTCTACTTCTTCTTCTTCTTCTTCTTCTTCTTCATCACAAGGTTCAGAATATCCTTCTTCTTCTTCTTCTTTCTTGAAGAATCTTTCGGCCATTGACAAGCTACAAAGAGCTACACAAAGAGCTACAGAAATATCTGGGAAAGTTAGAGGTTATGGATATGAGAGCAAGAGAATAGGCAAATGACAAAAAAGACAAAGACAAAGACTCAAGAACAGAGAGAGAGGGAGAGAATGATGTCAAAGCAATACGCAGGTTGAAAGGCCCACTGGACTCTTTTTAAGGACAGAGAAAGCAGAAAGCAAGCAAGGACTTAAGTATCACATTTTTCACGAATATAAAACGAAAAGCAAAACCCTACAGGCTACAACTCTAATTTCTAAACAAAACCCTATCAATATTTAAGTTGGACTCACTTAGTTTCACTCTCCCAACTTTGCTTTTGCTTTGAAACACAAAAACAAAAAATTATATTATAAAAATAATAAAGTGGTCACGTACAATATAATTTATAAAAACACAAATACATGATTTTGATAAAGAAAGTGAAAACTGATAAATTATATTGTTTAAAATGTAACTTTCTAAATAAGAAAAAATTAGAAAATTATATGGATCATACTTGAGTATTGCACCATGTAATACCTTTTTGGTTAGTCAAAAATGAAAGTTACTTTCTAAATTTTCCATCTTAGTCGTCCAATTAAAAAAAAAAAAACTTCAATCTTTTAGCTTTTTTAATGTTTTCTATCGGACTATTACAATAAAATAAATATAACAAATAACTATTAATATTGACCATTTAAAAGAAATTGCAAGTGACATAACACGGGACTTGGATTAGGTCCACTGTTTGAGTGTACTGGACCCGATGTGATCGCGATACGTTTTCAATTTTGATTACGTGTCTGCATTGTAAAGAATCTGATATACTGAAGCACTAGACCCAATCGGACCCCATAACACCCATCTTAATCCAATATTCTTTTTTTTGATAACATCTAAATCCAAATTAGAGACACTATTGTGGACACATAAATATCAGTATAAAAAAAAATCAAAAGACATTTTGATAGATTATGAATCAGGGCCTCACGGGGAAAAGATGCGATATGCATCAGATCAGATACAGTACATTTATGAAATAATGGTCCGGTGTCCTCCACTAGACAGTTGTACGTTAATAATGAATGGGCCGTATTGTGGGCCTTATTATTATTATTAAGCTGTTATGCACTATTTGCAAAATGAGTGGCCCAGCCTAACTCATATATTCCAACTAATTAATCTACCCAATCCAAAATGCTGCCAAAAACTGTTTGTGTTTAGTTTAATAGTGACCATTTGATCTTTCGACTTGGGACTGGATTGACTCATCAACAAGTCTGCCGTGGATATCACATGTGATGTGATGAATCTTCTATGAGATGGATATTCTTAATGAAAAGAATCTTACTGAAAATAATATCATAATAATTAGTAAATGATGTGATTTTGTGTGTGATACGTGCTCTCAGTCTCATGTTTAAGAGTTCACGTTCACGTTTTGTATGTATAACAATGTTTATCATCAAGGGTGAATGGTCTAATTGTTCACTGAATTTTGATAGATTGAGGTCATATTGTAGCTGATTAGGAGGGAGTATTTGTGGATTCTCCACTTTATAAGTTCGTCTAGATAAGATTGTCAGAACTGATATTAGTTTCAAGAGATCTACTATGAAATATGAATAGAATGATACCTAAATGTGGGGGCAGAAAAATGAAGAGAAAAGTCAACAAGGGTTTAAATGAAAGAAGAGTTACGAATTCCTTTGGCTTCTATTTTATAACACAGCAAAATATCTAGAAATAAATGGGGTATGTTTTAGCAGGTTCCGACAAATACAAAAGCTTTATTAATGCATTTTGAAGAACAAAATTGTGGGGAGTTCGATGTGAGTTATGAGAGAAAATCTCTATTGGTTACAGTTACAATTTTATTATTGTATTTGTAATCACAATTCATATATTATATTGTGTTCTTGTGGACATAGATGCACTTGTCAAATCACATAAACACTGTGTTATTATTATTTTTTTTTTCAATGGTAACTACTTTATTTTCATCTAGAAAAGCCTGCAATGGATTGGGATCATCTTGATTTCCTCACGCTAAAATCCTTGATGCGGTTCCAATCTCATCCAATCTCATCCAATTTTTTGGACCTTCTACTAACTATAGACATTTAGATATTGTTAGATATTATTATCTTATATTGAAAATAATTGGAGTGAGTAATAAGTATATAAGTTCATGAGCAATCCTCATCTTATAAGGCGTCTTTTAAAATTGAGTTAGTCCCATAGGAAGAGATAATTGATAGATAACTTAAACAACTTTGATTCTCTCTAGTAGTTGCGATAACACACTATGATAAAGGAAGATATAATCTTTTTTATTTTATTTTTTATATATCGATTGTTAAGGGAGGGAGGGTTTTGAATCCTTATTTTTCTCATAAAATAAATCAGATAATGTCAGTTGAGTTACAAGAATCTTAGTATCAATACCAATCTTTATGATGCTTCACTTGGTTGCTCACGAACCTCTATATTTCTTGGATCGAACTTTGTGGTTGTTTTAATTTCCTTTCGTCTGCAAATTATGTTAATTTTACTTAGATAACTTCTTATTATGCTTATTGATTTCTCTTTAAAGCCTACACAATCATGAACAAATAAAGATCACATATTCCAAACAAAATTTCGTGTTATGTAGATCCACATATCAATTATCACCTATCATCTTAAATTATAATTGTCTGGAATGCAATCTTAGGGAGATATTGAGCTAATGCTACACAACTGTTTATTATTAAATTTGAAATTGTTTAGTCAGATGATGACATGCTGCCAATTGAGTGACTAGCTAGTGAGAGGGATATAAACTAACTAGCAATAACCCCTTTTGTAACTGGTCTGGGCCTGTTCTTATCTCCTGCATCTCTGCTTCTATTCTTTAGACAAAGAGTGGAAATGATCAAGTCCTTTGATCTCTTCTTTTTCTAATATAATATCTTCATAAGTCTCGTACACATGAAAAAACATAATCCCTTATTTTATTTGTAGTTCAAATTCTTCTATTACAAAAAGTGTGTCCAGTGTCACATGAATCTTACAGTAGATTGGAGTTGGTACTCATTCCAACTGCTTTCATTGCTGTTCATTATTGATTGGCGTTTTCTTTTTCCCATAAGCCTAGAACTTTTGTCTAAAAAATAACCGAAATCTATTTTATGGCCTTAATCTTATGTATGCGCAATCTTTAGGTGTTTGTGTTTCGCATACAAGTGTTCTCAATTTTCCGTAGTTGTCCCACACGGAAAAGATACATTAGAGCTGTGAAAATTAGCGCCTATAAAACGAACAACCTGTAAACATAACAAATCACGCAGCCACGCGGTGAGCACAAAGCGAACTATTCTTTCGCCTTTTACTAAAGAATACCGTGTGCTCGCCGCAAATAGTGGCATACGCCAATATTTGGAGGGGTTTTTCGTAATTGAGAAGCTCCTAAAATAAAAACAAAATGTTTTGTAAGGCACTGGTCTTACCGAAATGACCTTTACTCTTTAGTAACAATGTTCCTCAGTTCTCTTATTGATGTGGAAAATCATTTTTCCAATATCGTGCTAGCTTAACAATCCCGGGCTTTTCATTGAGCAGGATTCCAATCCAAAAGATTTGGCCTACCTGAGAAATCTTTTGTTCGGTGTGGAAGATCAATGTTATGTCCAAGTGTTGCGTGGCCTACATGATGACTTATATGGATCTATCTTTGTCATTCAGATTGGTTGTTATCATTTCATCCTTATCTCTAGGTTTTTATTTTTGATGAATATCTTTATCTCTAGGTTGTCATTTGAATAAAGTCTATCTCTATAGGATATCGTACTTACTGCCTAGCTTACTTTATCTCTAGGTTGTCATTTGAATAAAGTCTATCTCTATAGGATGTCGTACTTACTGCCTAGCTTACTTTAATCATATCCCCCAAAAGAAGGGGAGAAGTGAGAATAAAAGGAAAAGGACTTTTGAAGCTTGAGCAAAATTGATCCACACTGAGGATCCTTTGGTTGCTGAAGCTTCTGCAATTCTCTGGACATTGCAATTAGCTAAAGTGGAGAAGTTGTGTGGGATTATGGTTAAAAGTGACTCTAAGTTGTGTGTGGATGCTATCGGCATGGGAATGGCTGTTTGTGATTGAATATTTCTACTTTATGTTATGATGCTATAGGTTTAGCTGATGAGTTTTTTTCTTGTAATTTCTATTGGATAAAGCGTGAGCAGCAAACTTGCTGGCTAAGTTTTACATTCCGCAAGACCTCTTTATTATTTATTTCCCTAAAAATATCCCAACCCTCTTGGAGGAGGCTTGGTTTCGAGATTTTTGTTATAGTTCCATTTCTGTTTGAATGAAATATTCTCATTTAACCAAAAGAAAAAAAACTCCATTAGGCTTTCTTATTCGGGTAATTATACTATATTCCGGGAGTACATTAAATGCGTACTCCCTCCTCTCACAGAAGTTATGGGTCCCGTTAATTAAAAATGGGACCCAACTTCTGTGAGAGGAAGGAGTCCATTTAATTACTCCCGGGCTAATAATTTTCCTTCTTATTCAGTGGTCCTAACTCCTAACTCCTAACTCTTAACAACAAATTAATACAGACTACCTTTGTTGATTAATGTTATACTAGTTAGCTAAGGGCCAGATATAACTGGCTAAACCCTCTGGGACTTGTTAACTTAGATATGTTATATACTTATATATATAAGAATATGTAAAGACGAAAGGTCATTAAAGTATTTCAGATAAATTAAGAGCCAATTTCTTGTCCTATGAGTGTGTGATCACTAAAGAAATGTCACTTCATATTATAGTAAGGGTCTGTGAATAGATAGCTAGGATAAATTTTGTTTTAAGTATTAATTAAACAATGACATTGAGATCGTCTCCTTTTTATTTTTTCCTTTATTTTTTTTCTTATTTAAATTATTCCTATTTAACCTTCATGTACTAAAATAGCTTCATCATAATAGCATGTTCCTTGACTTTTTTTTTTTTTTTTGGTTAACCGCATGCTCCTTGATTTGGTTGTTCTTTTTTTTATTGTCAACAACTCAACATGCCAATTCCTCTTAAGAATAACATAACGAAAACATTTTTCATACGTTAATCCTATGGTGGTGTCAAGGATTTATAGGCCTTGTGGTGGGCATGTTCTCCTTCACATATATATATATATATATATATATATATATATATATATATATATATATATATATATTTTGATTAAGATAATATCATTATCAATCACACAGTTTATAAAAATAATAAAATTGATATTGTTATAAAAAAAATAAAAAATAAAGATAATGTGAGTACGTGACTCTGATCTTCCATAAAAATCACTCTTTCCATTTTTTTCAACATTTTTTGATAATGGTTTCCATTTTTTCAACATACTAGCTTACATGTCACTTCTGTCATGGCCAGCTCCACATAATAGTCTATTTGTTATTATATTTACGAAAAATACGAGTATTGTTATCTTTAAACGCTCATATTTCAGTATCACCTCTGCTTCTCCGCCACTATGAACCACTTCTTCAAGAACTCTTTAACTCGCTTCACTTGCGGCTTCAATCGCTTTCACTTCTCATTCACTCAAACTTCTCGTAAATTTTCTCACCTTTCTGAGAACTTTGAGCCAGAATCATGGAGATCAATGGAGGGTCTAGTTCGTTGCTCAGCAAATTACGCTCCTTTGACTCCCATAAGCTTCTTGGAGCGAGCAGCAAAGGCTTACAGAGATACCACCTCGGTTGTGTATGGTTCTGTGAAGTACACTTGGGAGGACACGCATGAACGGTGTCTGAAACTAGCTTCTGCTCTGACCCAGTTGGGAATTTCCCGTGGGGATGTGGTGAGTTGGTTCAATATTTGATTTTTTTCATGGTTTATTGATTTGATTTTGGGATTTGATCATTATTATTATTATTTTTTTTGCGGTTCATGTTTACCTGACTTGTTACGTTTTGTGTTTCCTTGATTTATATCCTTTCTTGAATTTATGTCTAAGTCTTTATTTGGTATTTATGGTATTAATTAATTAATTTATATATCTTTTTTTTTTTTTTTGGGGGGGGGGGGGGGGGATGCAATATTTTCCAATGTCATATCTGTTTTGGTGGCTGAGCAAATGTATTGGTTTGGACTATTTGCAGTACTTGCTCTATCTACCAAAAATAGAATGATTGCTGTGATTTTTCTTGTAATGGCATAGTTTTTCTTTTTAAAATGATAATTGGACAAAACAGAGATGTGGTGTATGTTATAAATTATTATATTCCCTTTTTAGTTTCTTGGTGTGATTTTTCTATTTTCAAATTCATTGAAAGTTGCTTGCCAAATTGATCCAATTACTTGATGTAGTTTGCCACTGAGATTCCGTGCCTATTTATTTTTATAGCAAGAAATACTGGAATTTTGCTTTTGATACTCTCAAGGATACAAGAAATTCTTGCCCCTCCCCAAAAATTATCTACTGCACTGGTTCTAACAGCTAGTGGAATCCGCACACCCGTGAATAACTGAGACACAGTTCAAGCCCACTTCAAAGTTGAAACTCTAGATTTGTTTATGCAGGTTGCAACCCTGGCCCCTAATGTCCCAGCAATGCATGAGCTGCATTTTGCAGTTCCAATGGCAGGAGCTCTTATCTGTACGCTTAATACACGCCTTGATTCAAGCATGTTATCAATCTTACTAAGACATTCAGAAGCCAAGGTCATATTTGTAGACTACCAGTTACTTGATATTGCTCATGGAGCACTCAAGCTTCTTGCAAAGACACAAAGAAAGCTACCAATCCTAGTCTTAATATCTGAATCTGATGGCTCATTATCCACTGACATTGCTTCTGAAACTTATGAATATGAGAGTCTTCTGGCAAATGGACATAATGGATTTGAGATAAGACGACCAAATAGTGAATGGGATCCTATTAGTATAAATTACACTTCTGGCACAACATCTAGACCAAAAGGAGTAGTGTATAGTCACAGAGGTGCCTATCTCAATACCCTGGCAACTGTTCTTCTCCACGGGATTAGCTCAATGCCAGTTTACCTTTGGACTGTGCCTATGTTTCATTGCAATGGGTGGTGCCTCATTTGGGGGTTGGCAGCTCAAGGTGGCACCAATATATGCCTTAGAAAAGTTACTCCAAAGGATATATTTGACAACATTGCTCTGCATAATGTCACACACATGGGAGGGGCACCAACTGTCCTGAACATGATTGTGAATTCCCCAATCAGTGATAGAAGGACGCTTCCTCACAAGGTCGAAGTAATGACAGGCGGTGCACCACCACCTCCACAGATTCTTTTCAAAATGGAAGAATTGGGTTTTGGTGTGTCTCACTTGTATGGCCTCACAGAAACATATGGTCCAGGAACTTCTTGCATATGGAAACCTGAGTGGAATTCTCTACCTCTTGATAAAAAATACAAACTAAAAGCTCGACAAGGAGTACATCATGTTGGATTGGAGGAGGTCGAGGTAAAAGATCCTGTCACAATGGCAAGTGTACCAGCCGATGGTAAAACTATGGGGGAGATAATGTTTAGAGGAAACACAGTAATGATTGGATACTTAAATGATTTGAAAGCAACAGAAGAAGCATTCAATGGTGGATGGTTTCGAAGTGGGGATTTAGCAGTGAAGCATCCTGATAATTATATAGAAGTAAAAGACCGGTTGAAGGATGTAATAATTTCCGGTGGAGAGAACATAAGCACAGTTGAGGTAGAAACAGTTTTGTTTAGTCATCCAGCAGTTCTTGAGGCTGCAGTGGTTGCACGGCCAGATAATCATTGGGGCCAAACGCCTTGTGCATTTGTGAAGTTAAAAGAAGGATATGATGATGTTGATCCTCAAGAAATAATCAAGTTTTGTAGAGATCATTTACCACATTATATGGCTCCTAGGACTGTCATTTTTGAGGATTTGCCAAAAACTTCAACAGGAAAGATACAAAAGTTTATTTTGAGAGAGAAAGCCAAGGCAATGGGCAGTCTTTCTTGACCAAATAGTTTAGCAAGTGTTGAAGCATGCTGATCGCCTCTTAATGTAAATTCTATTCTCTGCTTCATAATAAATGCAAGAAAAATCTATTTTAGTCACTAGCTTCACTAATCCATTACATAGTCTCCAGCATCTAAACCATTCACACATGCACACTGACAGAGAGTGTGAGAACCATGCATATAGAATTTCAGTTTATCTATAGCATCCCAAATTCCCAATAATAATTCCAGATATACAATTTATTTCAAAAAATTTTACACAACTGAGATGACAAGTTGTAAATAATAAATAATAAAGAAGTTTTAATACTGAATCTATATGAAAATTAACAATAACTTATCATCTTAGTAGAATATTGTACAAAAATGTTGTGTCCGTAGTATTACTGTAAGTTTAAAGTTACCATCAAGGATGCTGCAGGAACAAGTAGAATGATCTTGTTCTCAAAGGCTCATGTGTTGGCCCGGACAGGATATTGTTTCAGGTTGAGGCGAATAATGTAGGGATAGGAAACAGAACCACAGTACAAATGATTTCCTATCTTAATGCCACTTGAAACCAGTGCCAATCCAGGATCATAGTAGTGGGCAAGAGGTTCTCCTGCCAAATCAACTGCCAGAACCCCAGCATTCTTGTCCAAATATAGTTGTCCTATGTACTTCTTCATGATTATTAGAACCTTCCGGATGAAGGGGTATCTATATGCTAAATTCCATTGAAGTGTATATCCCTGCCAATATTGCACAAAGAGGTACTCATAAAAAAATGTTAGGAGTACTGAAAAGTCTGAATTTCATCCATAAAATCCATGAAACAATAATATTAAGAGAACTGATTTACCTTTGCTAATGCAATCCAATATTGCCCTTCTCCATCATATCGGATGTTATCAGGCATGCCTGGCAGATTATCAATGAACTTTTCTACTCTTCCTTTTTGCTTGCCTTGTATGTGATATTTTCTACACCTTCTCCTGCATTAGCAACCCAATTGAAATCATCGAATTTAACTAATACAATGCCAAACAAAAATTCACCTTTCATTAATTTTAGTCTTTGGGCAATAGAAGCAAACTCTTATGGTTTAATAAAAGGCAAAATGCTAAGGTTACTATCAATTTGTAGTATCACCTACCATCACTCTTAAGTCTTAATAAAACATATCGATCAAACTGGTAAATAGCAAACATACACTGGGGTTTCGCAAAAGATTACATAATTCTGATCAGGTGAGACTACTACACCATTAGCAAAGTAGAGGTCGCGGACCAGTACCTTGGTCGTTTTGGTTGCTGGATCATAACTCATAAGTCTACCATGGGGCTTACCCTCCAAAAGGTCCCAAGTGGTCTTACTTAAACTATATTTATATGAAGCATCTGTAAAATAAATCATGCCATTGTATGCTACATCCACAGCATTTATCGTTTTGAATTTTTGTCCATCAGCCTCATATGTCAAAAGCTCTACCACACCGTCTGCAGTCACATTTAGTAGGCCCTGTTTATACAATTACATTTTATTAGTCTTCAATAAGTTTAGAGGTATAAAAAATTTCATAAAAAATTATGTGTCTGAATGGTTAATAATAAAATGGCATCAATGTTAGTTCGGATGAAAACTAATAAAAAACTGTCAGGCTCGTTTTTTTTTTTTTTTTTGTTAAGCTAAAATTAATCAAGGAGATTTTTTTTGACTAATTACAATTTACAATTTTGATTTGTCCCGTCAAATTTAAAATTTTGGATTACCTTTTCAGGATCAGCAACAAGAAGTTCGTTATTGAGTCCAAGAGCAATTCCCAAAGGTCTCCCACCGGTGTTTAACAATTTCTCCACGACCGAGTCGGATACCGAGTCGTTAACAGTGACTCGGCTGATCCACCCGTCAGCACAGCCTGTGTAGATGACTCCGGACTTGGCATCATAAGCTACATCTTCTGGGCCAATCAAATTCCCAACACCCACAAACTCCGATTCTCGGAGCATGTGATCGTTACGTGTTGGCACGGTTATGAATTGCCGAGTCAAAACGTCAGGTGGCAGAGGAGCCGGGTCGAACGAGTCGAGTTGGTAGAGCATAGTCGCAGCTACAACGGGGACCAAAACTACGACAAGAAAAGTAAAGGGCCATGAGCTTTCTCTTTCGGTTAGAGATGCTGAGTTGGGGTTTTTTGCCTCGTCCATGATTGTGGAATTCAATGACTCAGTTCTGTTGCAGAAAATATTTTGAGACAGTTTTTTAAGGATAGCTACGGATCTTTGAAAATTCAATGCCACCAGGCATGCATCATTCAACCCATGTATACAAATTTCTTTATTTTATTGTCGTCAGTGTCAAGATGGTAATAATATAACGTGATTATCCTAACGAATAAGATTGTTAGTGTGGGTCCTTGATCTTAAAAAGTTGATATTCAATCTGGAAAACGAGAGAAGAAACCACGTTATGAGACCGGTTACTCGAAGCTTCGATGATTAAGTCACTCACTTGATAACACGATTAATTGCTACAAAGTTTTTGTGTTCAGATATTCATCATTACTCCCTTTTGTTTGTGAGACTCCTTTATTTATAGGCATGAAAACTTCAGTTCTCAGATTTCTGATGGGAGGGATCAATGGCAGCAGCCATACTCAGCTGATTTCCCAAGGTTAATATTTTCTAAAATTGTTTTTATCTTCTATCTTATTTTAGGTTAATATTTTGTAAAATTGTTTTTATCTTCTATCTTATTTTTTGTGTTCCACGTTACATATTAAAGGGACTTAATGAAGCTCATTAAATTCATAATAAGACACATTAAATGTCAAATCAATCTTCTGTGGACAGGAAAGATCTTGTCTCTAATGTCATCAATTAGGTCATACTTGATCGTTGCGGTCCTAAGACCCAATCTAATTGGCTTAGTGAAATGAAAAATTGACCCTTACAATTATAGATTTTATCTATTAAAAAAATGACTTAATATCTTAAAGATAGATTTCTCCTTATTTAAGATATTAAATTATTAATGTATCACCATTTGAGACCATTTATTCCTACCTAAATGTTAATGTCCATCACTCCAAGTTGATAATTTAAGAAATCAATAAATGAAAAATTCAATACATATTAAATTATACTAGATTTGTGTGGCTTGTAAACTCAGTGATCTAGTAATATTGGTTGGCACAAAAAAGGATCGATTGAATGGTTATTATGCTTGTAACGTCAGTTTTCATTGAAGCGGTGTTTTTTTTTTTAATGCATGTTGTTAGCCTTGGAATGTAATTTTTCATTCTTTGTTCTATAATAAATGCAATAAAATAAAAACTATTTTAGTCACTAGTGTCACTAATCCCTTACATAGTCTCCAGCAACTAAACCATTCAAACATGCACACTAACAGAGAGAGTGAGAGTGAGAACTATATATAATTAGATAATTAAACAATGTCACTAGCAAGCAAATATAAAAATTAATAATAACTCCATAAAAAAATAATAATAATAATAATAACTTGTCACCTCAATAATTAGTTAAAAAAAGAAAAGAAAAAACCTATACATGTAGGCTCCGTTTGTTTCACCGTAAAACATTATTTGTAAAACTTTTTACGAGTTTTTCAGTGTTTGGTAATACCGTAAAATATAGTCAACGGAAAATTATCTTTTGATCAAAAGAAAACTATTAAAAAAAGAATCTATTTTACTTGATTGTTTTACGGTCATGTTTTCGGTAAAACAATCTATAAGCAATTTTGGTTCCTCATGCTCGCGCGCCTCTCAGCTCTCAGAGACTCAAAACCAGTAAGCTCTCTCTTCTCTATCTCTCTCTCTTCCTCTCTGTAGCTCTCTCTTCTCAAGCTATCTCTCTTTTCTCAAGCTCTCTCTCTTCCGTTGCTCTCTCTCAAGCATTTTTTTTTCATTGGTATAATTTCTTATTTGGGTCATGGGTTAGCTCTCTCTCTCCAATTCTTACATGAAATTTTTGTTTCATTTTCAGGAAAACATCTATTTTTGTGACATTCACATACTTCTTTTTCACTTTGTTTTTCTGCATAATCCAACTTCTTTTGTGTATAAGGCCTTGAAGGTGTTTGACAAAATGCCGAACTCACTGGGATATTATGTAGATTGAATATGACAACCTGGAATAAGATGTTAGCCTGGAAGTAGGATGGGGGGGATGGCTAATGCCATAAAAAAGAAGGAGCAGAATAAGTGCTTACTTTTGATGGAGCAGTATTGTTGGAAGACTTCCTGGCAGATAAGCTCTTATTTTGCTCTATCAAAACAACCTCTTTTAATTTGATTTAGAAATTTGGTATAAGGTTTTGAGAATCTGAAAGGGTGACTTTATGTGCTTGTTAAGAGTTTATTGAATGTAATGTTGTTATTTGTTGGGCCATTTGTTGAAGGAGCTGGTGCAGAGTGGCAATTTTGGGCTTCTACTCCTATGGTGTATTCTGCATTTTCTTGTCAGCATATGGTACTTTCTGCTGGAAATCGCTCATGTGGTTGAAAGTTATATCATGTCTAGTGGACTAATGAAGAACTACAAAGCCCTTGATTTCGGAAAGCTCCGGTACCTAGGCATCGTGGTAGGAAGTGAAGAAGCTTCCCAAACTTCAAAGGTCATCGAACTTCTACAGTGGCTGGAAGCTATTGGTGTGAAGCATGTGTGCCTCTATGATACGGAAGGTGAGGGATGTGTGAGTTCAACAGAGGTGGAAGTTCTTCTATAATTGCTCTGAATAATATAAATGTGTGTATGCAATTCTTGTTATGTAAATGGTGTGTTTTGAACATTTTGATGTGATAGGAGTATTAAAGAAAATGAAGCTTGAGGTATTTTCTTGTAAAAAAAAAATGAAGCTTGAGGTATTTTCTTGTAAAAAAAAATGAAATGGGATGTGAACCAGATGCTGTGACATGGAGAGCTTTGCTTGGTGCATGCAGGGTTCATCAAAATGTGGATCTAGCTATGTATGCTGGCAAACAAATTTTTAAAGTGACAGGCTTCGCAAGCAATGGTTATACAACTTCTTCTACCGAAATAGTTGAAGTTGTTTAGAAAATCGAATCTAAAGACATTTTTAACTATGTAGGTACTTTTTGAACAATGTATTTTAAATGTGTGAAAGACACTTTGAACTTTTTGGATAATGTAGGTGCCTATTTATGATTGTCCATTTTAAGTATATTCGGAATTTTGATAAGTATGGTTATTTTGAATTATGAAAAATATGGTTGATTTTTGAATTTTTTGAATTATAAGAAGCATGAAATTATAATGTTTGTAGATTATGAAAATAACGTTTATATCAAACACCATAAAACGTTTTCTAAAAAATGTGTTTTGGAAAATGATTTTTTTTGTGCGTACCAAACACTTAAACGTTTTCCAACTATTTTCAAGGTCGTTACCAAACACAAAAAAATAAGTCAGTTTTCCAGAAAATGTTATTTGGAAAATGAGTCATTTTCCAAATAATGTTTTACGTCGAAACAAACGGAGCCATAACATTATTATAACTTTAACAATAAGTCTAGCGGCACATAAAATTTCACAAAATATTTTACAATAACTGATGTGTGCAGCAGTGAATAAGTCCAACTGAGAATTAATAATATACTATCAACTCAACTATTGTGAAAAATATCGTAAATAACCTTGTGTTGGTAACATTACTCTTATTTTAAAGGCGCCGTGAGGTTGATGCAGCCAAAAGTGCAATGGACATATTGTTCTCAAAGGCTCATGTGGTGGCCCGGAAAGGATATTGATTCAGGTCTAGGCGAATAATGTAGGGATAGAAAACTGAACCACAGTACAAATGATTTCCTATCTTCATCCCACTTGAAACCAGTGCCAATCCAGGATCATAGTAATGGGCAAGGGGTTTTCCTTCCATATCAACAGCCATAACCCCGCCATTCTTCTCCATATGTGGTCGTCCTATGTACTTCTCCATGATTAGTAAAACCTTCCGGATGAAAGGGTATCTGAGTGCTAAATCCCATTGAAGTGAAGGTCCCTGCCAATATTGCACAAAAAGGTACTCATGAAAAAGATGTTAGGACTTAGGAGTACTTAAATTCATCCATTAAAACCATGAAACAATAATAAGTAAATTAAGCTCATCATAAGAATTATCCTGAATGTCAAAAAATCAAAATCCTTTGCATTATTATTAGTCATGCTTACAGAATCTACTTTCAACCAACATTCTTGGCTATACAGCAAACAATTCATATCTCCATTGCATTGTATCTGAATCTAATAACTAGTAATTATAAAACCAAAATAACCCTTTTTATTCTCTTAGCATAATCAATCTAAGTTAAGCAAGGATCCTAATTAAGTATTGTATTTGATGCATTGTAGCATTTAGGTAGAGTTGGATATTATTATATTGTGTTTAATTTATGTGACTCAATACAAGTATTACACGTTGTATGATGTTCTTCCGTAATTTGTTTTACTATAAAAAAATATTAAATAATTACGGTAATTTTTTTTATATGAAATTCTGTTACCAAATTTTAAAAGTTTAAAACACTGTTTCGATCAAAATTTTATTACCAAATGTTTCAAGAAATCTAAATGAAAATTCATTGTTTTATTTTAAATTACTATAATCATTTATCGTAATTTTTGGTTTTCAACAAATGGGTCTTACACAACGTGCATGCTCCCGTCACATAAATTAAGGTTTTTTTTTTTAGTTTCATTATCTATTTTATATTGTTTAATTTCATTGATATTATTGTTATTTTTTTTTCTTTAATTTAAATATGATTCTTAATTAACTTATGCGTTGCACAGACATAGTACTAATTATATATATATAGATTTACCGATGCCAACCCAATCCAATATTGGCCTTCTCCATCATATCGAATGTTATCAGGCATGCCTGGCAAATAATCGATAAAATTTTCTACTCTTCCTTCTTCCTTGCCTTGAATGTGATATTTTCTGCACCTTCTTCTGCATTAGCAACCCAATTGGAATCATCAAAATTAACTTCTTCTTTTTTTATAAATCATCAAAATTAACTTCAACAATGCCAAACAGAATTTCACCTTTAATTTTAGTCTTTGGACAATATAAGCAAACTTATAGTTTTAAGTAATTAAACCATAAGGTTTACAAACTGATGTGTCAATTTTTACACACAACATTTAAATAAAATCAAATCGTTATGTCATTAATTAATCACCAAACATATTCATTGCCATGATTTATAAGGTTTTTTTAAATTGGAAGTAGCAAGCATTTGACTAGGAAAGAGTAAACATACACTGGGGTTTCACAATAGATCACATAATTCTGATCAGGTGTGACTGCTACACCATTAGCAAAGTAGAGGTTGCGGACCAGTACCTTGGTCGTTTTAGTTGCTGGGTCATAACTCATAAGTCTACCATGGGGCTTACCCTCCAAGATGTCCCAAGTGGCCTTACTTAAACCATATTTATATGAAGCATCTGTAAAATAAATCATGCCATTGTGTGCTACATCCACAGCGTCTGTTGTTTTGAATTTTTGTCCATCAGCCTCATCTGTCAAAAGCTCCACCACACCATCTGCTGTCACATTTAGAAGGCCCTGTTATACATCACATTTCATTAATATATACACCTAGCAACTACCAAACATTGGTTTCTCATAACTAAGGAGCACTTCAAGTGTCAGTTTGTAACAAGATAATTTATATAAGAAAAAATTGTACTCTAATAACAACAAAGTATAATCACTCAGGATAACAAGTTCGTTGTTGTGTCCAAGAGGATTCCCAGGTCTCCCGCCGGTTTGATCCACTTCTCCACGACGGAGAATACCGAGTCAAGACTCGGTTAATCAGCACAGCCCGTTATATATGTATCATAAGCTAAATCTTCTGAAAACTCTGAATCGGAGCATGTACTCTACGGTTATACGTGCCGACAACTCCTCTGGCGGCAAAGCCGGGTCGAACGAGTAGTTGGTAGAGCAATACAACGGGGACCACTGTGACAAGAAAATTAAAGGGCCATGAACTTTTTCTTTTGTTAACAATGACTTTCGAGGGTTTAGGTCTGGAAGCCGAAGCTGGATTGAGTTTTCTTGACTCGTCCATGCTTGTAGAATTCCGTGACTCAGTTCTGTTTCAAAAGATAATGCGTATTTCAAGTTTGAGATGGTTTGTTTAAGGATATCTAAAGACCACTGGCAGAGCCGGCCCTGGGGTAAGCCCAACAAAAATTAGTCTGCAACAATCCTTAGACCAACAGACATGAACCAACAGATCTGGAGATCAACCAAATTTTCAATTAAAAAAATTATAAAAATAAAACAAAGGGCAACAATTCATAAACCAACACATATGGACCAAAAGATCAGGAAATCACCCAAAATTTTCAAGTAAAAAAACTATAAAAATCAAAACCAAAACAAAAAATATACTAATCTCGGCAATAGATAACCGAGTTTCTCAACTCCCAAAACACAAAGGTTCTCAACTCTCAAAATCTCAAAACACAAACAACTGGACCATCTGGTCAAGAACTCGAGGACTCTGCTCTGACTACTCGATCTTCATCTACATGGTGTTTTCTCTCTCTCTGACTCTCTGATTCCCTCTTTCGAATTTTTCTGGTTCACTCTCTTTCTTAGAATGAATCTAGTGGCTGTGTTGTCATGTTGTGTGGCTTTTTCTTTTTCTTTTTTTCCTTTCTAAAAGTATTGTGTGGCTGTTGTTGAGTTGTTATAATTTATTAGTCATCTTAATCTTGTGTGTGTAGTGTGATGGTGACAGTAGAGGGTAGACTGTGGTCTATGGACGTGTTTGTGAAAATTAAGAAGTGGATAATCATTTTGATTTAATGATAATTTTTATAATTTAGTATTAATTTTTGTTGTTGTGTTTATTTAGTATTTTTTATCATAATGTTTATTTGTGCTGTTGTGTTTCTTTTTTCTTTATTAAAACATAACTAGAAGTCTAAATGTTTGAAACCCTTCGGTCTAATGAAATCTATAAGGCAAACAAAAAGTCAATTAATGATTTGAGGAAAACAAATTAATGGAGGCAAATGAAACGGTACTAAAGTTTTGAAATTGGGTAGTTTCTAAGAGTTAAGTCACAAATCAATGTGAAAATTGGAGGCTTTTTTGGAGTAATTTAATGAGACATATCAATACTTAATATTTAAACACTCATTAATCTAGATTAGGGAAAATTTAAGAATCTAATAAAGTATTCCACTCATTTGGAGTTGGATCCATTTTAGTAAAGACAATAAATTGATATGATTCTAAAAAGAATTACTAATCACCTCAAAAAAGAAAAATATTAAAGAGGCATTTGTACAAACAAATGACTTTCCAAATCTGGTGACTTAAATGTGAATATAAAATGGGAAGTCACGCAAAAAAAAAAAAATAAATAAAAACCCTTAAAATGAGGTTGATGTGACTTAATGTAATTTAAGAATGTTATAAAATATTCCATAAAGACTACATTTTAGTAAGGAAAACGAGAGAAGAAAGCATATTATGAGACTGGTTACTCGAAGCTTCGATGATTAAGTCACTCACTTGATAACGATTAATTGCTACAAAGTTTTTGTGTTCAGATATTCATCATATATTACTCCCTTTTGTTTGTGAGACTCCTTTATTTATAGGCATGAAAACTTCAGTTCCCAGATGTCTGATGAGAGGGATCAATGGCAGCAGCCATACTCAGTTGATTTCCCTAGGTTAATATTTTGTAAAGATGTTTTATCTTCTATTCTATTTTTTGTGTTTCACAAGACTTAATAAAGCTCATTAAACGCGTTATGACCAAATGAGACACATTAAATGTCAAATCGATCTTCTATGGACGGGAAAGATCTTGTCTCCAATGTCATCGATTAGGTCATACTTGATCGTCTCGGTCGTGAGACCCAGTCTAATTGGCTTAGTGAAATAAAAAATTGACCCTTACAATTATAGATTTTATCTATTAAAAAAAATTTAATATCTTAAAGATAGATTTCTCCTTATTTAAGATATTAAATTATTAATGTATCACCATTAATATTTGAGACCATTTATTCATTACCTAAATGTCAATGTCCATGACTCCAAGTTGATAATTTAAGAAATCAATAAATGAAAAACTCAATACATATTAAATCATACTAGATTTGTGTGGCTTGTAAACTCAGTGATCTAGTAATATTGGTTGGCACAAAAAAGGTTCGATTGAATGGTTATTATCCTTGTAACGTCAGTTTTCATTGAAGCGGTGTTTTTTTTTTTTTAGTGCATGTTGTTAGCCTTGGAATGTAATTTTTCATTCTTTGTTCTATAATAAATGCAATAAAATAAAAAACTATTTAGTCACTAGTGTCACTAATCCCTTACATAGTCTCCAGCAACTAAACCTGACAGAGAGAGTGAGAGTGAGAACTATATATAATTAGATAATTAAAGAATGTCACTAGCAAGCAAATATAAAAATTAATAATAACTTGTCACCTCAATAATTTGTTAAAAAAAAGAAAAGAAAAAAACTATACATGTAGTATATTATTACTTTAACAATAAGTCTAGTTACACATAAAATTTCTCAAAATATTTTATAATAACTGATGTGTAAAGTTGTGAATAAATCCAACTGAGAATTAATAATATACTGTCAACTCAACTGTTTGAAAAATATAGAAAAAAACGTTGCGTTGCTACTATTACTCTTATTTAAAGGCTCCGCGAAGTTGATGCAGCCAAAAGTGCAATGGGCGTATTGTTCTCAAAGGCTCATGTGGTGGCCCGGAAAGGATATTGATTCAGGTCTAGGCGAATAATGTAGGGATAGAAAACTGAACCACAGTACAAATGATTTCCTATCTTCATCCCACTTGAAACCAGTGCCAATCCAGGATCATAGTAATGGGCAAGGGGTTTTCCTTCCATATCAACAGCCATAACCCCGCCATTCTTCTCCATTTGTGGTCGTCCTATGTACTTCTCCATGATTAGTAAAACCTTCCGGATGAAAGGGTATCTGAATGCTAAATCCCATTGAAGTGAAGGTCCCTGCCAATATTGCACAAAAAGGTACTCATGAAAAAGATGTTAGGAGTACTTAAATTCATCCATTAAAACCATGAAACAATAATAAATAAATTAAGCTCATCATAAGAATTATCCTGAATGTCAAAAAATCAAAATCCTTTGCATTATTATTAGTCATGCTAACAGAATCTACTTTCAACCAACATTCTTGGCTATACAGCAAACAATTCATATCTCCATTGCATTGTATCTGAATCTAATAACTAGTAATTATAAAACCAAAATAACCCTTTTTATTCTCTTAGCATAATCAATCTAAGTTAAGCAAGGATCCTAATTAAGTATTGTATTTGATGCATTGTAGCATTTAGGTAGAGTTGGATATTATTATATTGTGTTTAATTTATGTGACTCAATACAAGTATTACACGTTGTATGATGTTCTTCCGTAATTTGTTTTACTATAAAAAAATATTAAATAATTACGGTAATTTTTTTTATATGAAATTCTATTACCAAATTTTAAAAGCTTAAAACACTGTTTCGATCAAGATTTTATTACCAAATGTTTCAAGAAGTCTAAATGAAAATTCATTGTTTTATTTTAAATTATTATAATCATTTATCGTAATTTTTGGTTTTCCACAAATGGGTCTTACACAACTTGCATGCTCCCGTCACATAAATTAAGGTTTTTTTTTTTAGTTTCATTATCTATTTATATTGTTTAATTTCATTGATATTAATGTTCTGTTTTTTTTCTTTAATTTAAATATGATTCATAATTAACTTATGCGTTGCACAGAGCCACAGACATAGTACTAATAATATATAAAGTAAGAAATAATTTACCGTTGCCAACCCAATCCAATATTGGCCTTCTCCATCATATCGAATGTTATCAGGCATGCCTGGCAAATAATCGATAAAATTTTCTACTCTTCCTTCTTCCTTGCCTTGTATGTGATATTTTCTGCACCTTCTCCTGCATTAGCAACCCAATTGGAATCATCAAAATTAACAACTTCTTTTTTTATAGATCATCAAAATTAACTTCAACAATGCCAAACAGAATTTCACCTTTAATTTTAGTCTTTGGACAATATAAGCAAACTTATAGTTTTAAGTAATTAAACCATAAGGTTTACAAACTGATGTGTCAATTTTTACACACAACATTTAAATAAAATCAAATCGTTATGTCGTTAATTAATTACCAAACATATTCATTGCCATGATTTATAAGGTTTTTTTAAATTGGTAGTAGCTAGCATTTGACTAGGAAGAAGTAAACATACACTGGTGTTTCGCAATAGATCACATAATTCTGATCAGGTGTGACTGCTACACCATTAGCAAAGTAGAGGTTGCGGACCAGTACCTTGGTCGTTTTGGTTGCTGGGTCATAACTCATAAGTCTACCATGAGGCTTACCCTCAAGGATGTCCCAAATGAACTTACTTAAACTATATTTATATGAAGCATCTGAAAAATAAATCATGCCATTGTGTGCTACATCCACAGCGTCTATTGTTTTGAATTTTTGTCCATCAGCCTCATCTGTCAAAAGCTCCACCACACCGTCTGCTGTCACATTTAGAAGGCCCTGTTATACATCACATTTCATTAATATATACACCTAGCAACTACCAAACATTGGTTTCTCATAACTAAGGAGCACTTAACAAGTGTGGCAGTTTGTGAGAATTAAAGATAATTTATATTTTCATCCCTAATATGATTAAAATATATAAACAAAAATAATTAATATATATTCAGTAAGAGAATAAGTTAGAAGAGTTATCCAAATAGAAGAAATTTAAAAAATAAATTTGATTTTATTGGAGTAAATTGAGAAATAAATCAAACTGCAACTATTAAAAGTTTTACAATAGACCAGAAAATTCTCAAAAATTCTATATGTGTTTTAGTTTTTTTTTTTTTTTTAAGTGTGCGATTTATCTTCTTTTTTTAGTATAAATTAAGGACTTACTATTATGGTAGGGAGGGATTGACATCACGTGTAGTACATACCAAACTATTTTTTTATAGACAAAATAAATAAAAATCAAATTTCCACTTTTTAAATTTTTATTAACCATTAAAAAACTATTCCTTAAGTATTGCAACAGATCCAGATTCGGATGATCCGGCTGTTGTTGGGGCTGGGTTCTTATTCTGACTTCTTTTCGTATTTGGAGTAGGGTGGTACTATTACCATTAAAGCAGCATTGAATGGTAATTAGTACTTCCACATGTGATGTGGACTCGTAGAAAATACAAAATAGCACATCTTAATCTTATTAAAAAAAAAAATAGCACATCCTAACCAAAGACTAGGAGAAAAAACAAAATAGCAAGTGACGTTTGGCATTCCTAGAAAATGGCAAGTGAATCTTCTACAGCCATACATGATACATGCTCCTTTCAGTATTTTACTATTTTCTTTAAATATATATATATATATATATATAATTTTTTTTATGAGGTGGGAAATCTGTCAAGCTATGACTCTTTAGGCTCATCTTAAGACAAATTAAATATATCGATCAATTTTAAATTTACAAAATAACACACATATTTTTATATTCCTAACTTTTAAATGTAAAATAAAAAAGATTTTGTTTTAAAAAAATATTTTTATTAAATATATTTAGTTATATTATTTTAATAAATATTTGCTTTAAATATTCAAATATTCCTAAAACTAATGAATTATATATATGATAAAGAAGTTAGATATATATATTTAAAGGGGGCAATTATATTAAATAGAACTGAACTTTGAAAAATATTAATAAAATATAAGGGGGAGGGGGAAAAAATTTAGAAAACCCAGCTTGGGCCATCTCTTGCCTCCCCCTCCCTCCACTCGTAGACCTATTCATGAAGAGTAAACAATCGATTACACGTAACGACCACACGCGAAAGTTTCCTTACATACAACATGTATGATAAATCAAAATGCATCACTCCAAGATTGAACCACGGACATCCAATCAGGCCAAGAGTCTCGCGCCCCTAGCCAACCAACTCAGATAGCACTCATCATGAGTTAGGTGGTAGCAAGTAGAGTTATAGCCTTATAGGCATAAGAATTAAGGCTATAGCTAGATATATGATCAAGTTATTTATTTACAGGACAAAAAAGAAAGAGACTGTACGTAAATAGAAAAATGAAGAAATAAAAACTAAAGGACAAAGTGATGGTGGGACTGTGGGAGGAAAAGTAGTGTTATCTTATTAAAACGGTATTCTAGAGTGTGTTTTTTTGTTTTGGAAAATTTTTATTTTAGCCTGGTATATCTTTGATTGCATCCATAAATTTGAATGTAATTCTATGTGCTTTTCTTGGTATATTTGAATATATATATATATATATATATATATATATATATATATATATATATATATATTTCTTTAAAAATAAAAACAATCATCTGTAATTTATAACCCTTAAGTTAAAAACTTAAAATTTATAATATATATATATTTATCCTTAAAAATAAAACAACAACTTCTGTAATTTATACCCTTAGTTAAAATTAATAATAAATATATATATAGATATACCACATACTTTTTTTTTTTTTTATATACCCACATACTTGGTCATGATAGAAAAGGGTTAACACACATTTCATTAATATTAATAGAATACAAAATTGGTTTTATAACTAAGGAGCATTAATATATGTATATGTGAGAATTAAAGATAATTTATATATGAGTGAAAAAATTGTACTCTAATGATAACACATGTATAATCACCTTTTCAGGATCAGCAACGATAAGTTCGTTGTTGTGTCCAATAGCGATTCCCAAAGGTCTCCCGCCGGTGTTGATCCACTTCTCCACGACGGAGTCAGATACCGAGTCGTTAACAGTGACTCGGTTGATCCACCCGTCAGCACAGCCCGTGTAGATGACTCCGGACTTGGTATCATAAGCTAAATCTTCTGGGCCAATCAAATTCCCAACACCCACAAACTCTGACACTCGGAGCATGTGATCATTACGTGTTGGAACGGTTATGACGTGCCGAGTCAACTCCTCTGGCGGCAGAGGAGCCGGGTCGAACGAGTCAAGTTGGTAGAGCACTGTCGCAGCTACAACGGGGACCAATACTGTGACAAGAAAATTAAAGGGCCATGAACTTTTTCTTTTGTTAACAATGACTTTAGAGGGTTTAGGTCTGGAAGCCGAAGCTGGATTGAGTTTTCTTGACTCTTCCATGCTTGTAGAATTCCGTGACTCAGTTCTGTCTCAGAAAGATAATGCGTAGTTCAAGTTTGAGATGGTTTTTTAAGGATATCTAAAGACCATTGGAACCTGAACCTTATCAAACTTGTGAATGAAAAAGTCTATGCCACGAGGTATGCGGTATTTTATGTTTTATGTGTATAGTTTCCTGCGTTGTCGATGTCAAGATGGTTGTATTGATCATTAACCTGATTAGCGAATGATAACTTTTTTTTTTGATAATTGATTAGCGAATGATAACGGATCATATCAGATCTCATGCTTTAATATACAATTTCTATAATATTCTAATAATAACAATCCCCCTAATAATAAAATTTGATTCAACGTAACTTCTACAATGATTTAATATACCATTTGTGCTTTTATCAAAAAAAAAATATACCATTTGTGCAATATTCCAATAATATTACTACACCTAATAAAAAAATATATGCGATATGTTAATTCCAACAAACATGTCAGATATTGAATTAGATTTTGTATTATGTGGAGTGTTATTATTGGAGTATTGCAAAGATTGTATGTTAAACCATTGCAGCGGTTATGGTCACACTTTAATCGTTCTCTCTTTTTGGCTTTTTTTGTTTAATAATACTTTTTCTATTTTTTTTTAAACAAAATAGCACTGTTCAAATAAAATACAAGTACCTCCAAACATGGATCTCATCACTTGCACCTGGATACTCTCATGTGACTTTTTTTTTTTTGTTAAATAACATAAACTTTATTGAAAATCATAACATTAGAACATTTCCAAACCACATGACTTAAGTTGACATGAAACTCATCTCTTTAATATAAGTATGAAACTCGTCTTTTTAAACATTGTTGTTTTTTTTGGTGACGTGACTTAAGTTGGTATGTTTATATTTTCAATATAGGCATGAATCATGTTTGTTGGGTTAGGTTAACACATCAAATATATTTTTTATTAGGTAGTATATTATTATTAAAGTATTACAAAAATTGTATATTAAATCATTATAACTAATATGCTTCCCATGACGACGACGCATGCCATAGATTAAAATCTTATCATATATAAAAAACATTACGTGTTAATATATATCTTGAAGGATAGATTCAGAACTGTGTACGTCCATTTCGGGACATTGACATGTAGGACCATTCGTACCCAAATGGCAAATGACAGTGACCCGACTCCAACTTGGTAATTTAAACAATTAACAAAACAGTATAATAATATCAAAATCGTACCAGATTCGACTCACTTGTAATAATATATTGATGGGCAGGGAGGAAATGTTGTTTTCGGCGAGAGAGTCCTCAACCTCTCTCTCAAGTTGTTGTTGATCTTTTTTCGTCGCAGACAAAGGTGTGGGATCCATGAGTGGGCCCACCTCCATGTGAGACAGTGAGAGAGAGATGAATACTTACATTACGTGCTGATCTTTCTATTACAAAATTGCTCAGTAGCTTCCTTATATATGTGCTTCACTGCAGCAGACTCTTAATAATTTTTCTTTAACAAAATGGCATTGTTCGAAAAAAAATACAAGCATGGATCTCATCTCTTGCACCTAGATAAGTTTTTAAGTTATGTCATCTCTTGCACCTAGATAAGTTGATGTGACATAAGTTGACTTGTTTATATCTTCAATATATGTATGAAACTCATCTCTTCAAGATAAGTATGAAACTTGTCTTTTCAAACATTGTTATTTAAAAATATATATATATTTTTCCCAAATATTTTTCAAACATTGCTATTTTGCCAAAAAAAATTTTTTTTATTTTTTATTTTTTCTAATGTATCATTCAACAAAAATGGCCTTTTATGTTTATATATTGATGAACAATATTTGTTTGGTTTGTAAACATATCATATAGTATCTTAAGGAAAATTTTGATTTCTTCCCAAGTACTGAGTTTAAATACGATAAACTTTAAATATAAGCTTCTTTGAAGTCACTCTGGACTTTTTTTATAACTTAAGTAATGGTTATGGATGTGAATTATTTAAATAATTTAATGATGCATATGATTAAAATATACATTGCTGGTCTTGTGAATCATCACAATAATGAGGAAAATTCCTTTAATATGATTTGAATAAAAAAATTGTCCATTTATTAAAAGCTAGATATCACATGTCATGTGGCTTAATGTACACATTACATATATATCTCACGAAATTCTTCCATTATGCGGTTTATTTATTTAATTAGATAGTTGTAGGAGAAAGGGAATTTGAAAACATAGTTACATGCATGATGTGTTAGTTAAGTTATAAGGCTCTTGGCCATTATGTTATTCACCAAGTACATTAAAATTGCTAAGATCATTTTTTATGTGAAACTCTATTACCAAAGTTTTCCAAAAAGTTCAAAATTATATTTTGAATCTCTATTATAAATAAAGATTTAAAAACTTAAAAAGGAAAAAATACACAAAAACCCTCATGTGGTTTTCTTTTAAAACATAGAACCCTAGGTTTTGAGTGTAACACTTAACCCCCATAAGGTATTATTATTATTTTTTATAATGAAGGTGTCTAGAGTTATTAAGTTTTTTTTTTTACTATTTTGTTGTATGTAATCCCATAAGATTAAGTGTGACACAATTAATGATCTACATATAAAATAATACTGTATATAAGTTAAGTGTTACACTCAAAACTTTATTAAGGTTCCATGTTTTATGGAGAAACCACAAGAGTGGTTTTGTGTACTACCAAAACCACTTGGGTGTATTACCTAAAAAAAATAAAAAAAATTACGTACGTGGTTTTGTGTACTTTCCCCAATCTTAAAAGAAGTTTTTAATTTTATTTTTTATTGTTCATTTACACTCATTTTTTGTTTTGATAACAATTCAAAATTATGTGATATTTTTGCGGTATAATTTTATCTTTTTTATATATAGTAGCATTTTGTGTATACTAAGTTATTTTTCTGTTACATTATCAAAAAAAAGAAAAAAAACACACATCTTTACATACATATGTATGTTTTAACTTACAATTGATATAACTTTTATATATATATATATAAACTAAAATAATATTTTATAGAGGAGATGGATGATATTCTCTAACCATATTATATCCAATAAAAACAAGAGCTACACCCACCGACCCACGAGAGGCTCAAGAAGTCAAGGTTAAACAAACATTTTCGAAAATAAGAGATAAATGATAATAGGGTCTAGAAAAAGTGGGGGAGAGAGTTAGGAAAAAAAAAAAAACGAAAATGAGGAAGGGAGAGGGAAATAAGGGGAAATGAGTATGGGTATTTGTTGGATTAAGTTTAACAGGTGGGTTTCACCCAAAACTAAGATCAGACTGAACCTTAACAGTTTTCTCATGGTAATCTAATACTTGCCTACCCGTATCTTTGTTCTTTTCTTCTTCTTCTTCTGAAATCGGTTATTATGTTGTATTGAGTTGGATGGTTAATCGGGTTTGTCGGATGGATGAGCAATCTAAATGTGGGGTCTCTCATGCAATGATTTCAGTCTTGAGAGAGTGGAGCCAAAACAATTCGTCTACCATCACAACTCTAACTTTGTGATCATCATGACATCTTTTGGGTGGTTATCACTCTTTTCATCATGGTTCACTACTAGACCCATTTGCATTTCCCACCAATCAACACACAACAAATCAACGGATTGTGGCATTAAAAAAACGTTACCATAACTCATAAGTTACCCTTAAAAGTAATAGCCTAAAGTATTGTTTAATTGTCAAGCTATTTTTCCAAATAATAAGTCTTAGGAAGTAATATATTTCACAACTACTAATACAACTTTTTGTAATTAATATATAATAAAAATTGTATTTGTCATGAACCAAAATGAAAGTGATGTTAAACACATTCCTCCAAACATAACATACCACATAAATAGTTGTGAAAAATATCATATCACTAAAATTATTATTATTATTTCTTTTTTCAAAATGGCCATGGTTTAAAAAACCCATCCCATTGATAGTAATAAAAATAGTATTAATGGTAAACCAAAATAAAAGTAATTTTCTTCAAATCACAACATATCATGTTAACTATTGTGAAAAATCTTGTGTCACTAACATTACTCTTTTTTTCTAAATGATCATGGTTAAAAAAAGTGGTATTAATGGTGGACCAAATAAAAAATAATTTCCCTCAAATCACAGTATACTAGGTCAACTGTTGTGAAAAATACCTTGTTATGCTTAAACGGCAGACCGTTTTTACTGACCACATAGGCCCTTGAGAAGCCCAAGTTAAACATAAAACTCAACCCCTTCCAAAACCCTTCAACTCGAGCTGTAGTAACAGATTTACAGAAAGAAAGTAGAAGAAGGAAGAAGGAGAAGAAGAAGAAAATGGGAAAAGTCCCACAATCACTCCGTTCAGCAATTGCAACCACGCTTGTTAAAAAAAGTAATAATAACTCGTCACCTCAATAATTTTTTAAAAAAAGAAAAGAAAAAAACTATACATGTAGTATTATTATTACTTTAACAATAAGTTTGGCGGCACATAAAATTTCTCAAAATATTTTACAATAATTGATGTGTGAAGTTGTGAATAAGTCCAACTGAGAATTAATAATATACTGTCAAATATCAACTCAACTGTTGTGAAAAATATTGAGAAAAACGTTGTTTTGGTACCATTACTCTTATTTTAAAGGCTCTGCGAAGTTGATGCAGCCAAAAGTGCAATGGGCATATTGTTCTCAAAGGCTCATGTGGTGGCCCGGAAAGGATATTGATTCAGGTCTAGGCGAATAATGTAGGGATAGAAAACTGAACCACAGTACAAATGATTTCCTATCTTCATCCCACTTGAAACCCACGCCAATCCAGGATCATAGTAATGGGCAAGGGGTTTTCCTTCCATATCAACAGCCATAACCCCGCTATTCTTCTCCATATGTGGTCGTCCTATGTACTTCTCCATGATTAGTAAAACCTTCCGGATGAAAGGGTATCTGAGTGCTAAATCCCATTGAAGTGAAGGTCCCTGCCAATATTGCACAAAAAGGTACTCATGAAAAAGATGTTAGGACTTAGGAGTACTTAAATTCATCCATTAAAACCATGAAACAATAATAAGTAAATTAAGCTCATCATAAGAATTATCCTGAATGTCAAAAAATCAAAATCCTTTGCATTATTATTAGTCATGCTTACAGAATCTACTTTCAACCAACATTCTTGGCTATACAGCAAACAATTCATATCTCCATTGCATTGTATCTGAATCTAATAACTAGTAATTATAAAACCAAAATAACCCTTTTTATTCTCTTAGCATAATCAATCTAAGTTAAGCAAGGATCCTAATTAAGTATTGTATTTGATGCATTGTAGCATTTAGGTAGAGTTGGATATTATTATATTGTGTTTAATTTATGTGACTCAATACAAGTATTACACGTTGTATGATGTTCTTCCGTAATTTGTTTTACTATAAAAAAATATTAAATAATTACAGTAATTTTTTTTATATGAAATTCTGTTACCAAATTTTAAACGTTTAAAACACTGTTTCGATCAAAATTTTATTACCAAATGTTTCAAGAAATCTAAATGAAAATTCATTGTTTTATTTTAAATTATTATAATCATTTATCGTAATTTTTGGTTTTCCACAAATGGGTCTTACACAACGTGCATGCTCCCGTCACATAAATTAAGGTATTTTTTTTTAGTTTCATTATCTATTTTATATTGTTTAATTTCATTGATATTATTGTTATTTTTTTTTCTTTAATTTAAATATGATTCTTAATTAACTTATGCGTTGCACAGACATAGTACTAATTATATATATAATAATATAAAAATAAAACCAATAATTTCAACGGGAAGTAAGAAATGATTTACCGTTTCCAACCCAATCCAATATTGGCCTTCTCCATCATATCGAATGTTATCAGGCATGCCTGGCAAATAATCGATAAAATTTTCTACTCTTCCTTCTTCCTTGCCTTGTATGTGATATTTTCTGCACCTTCTCCTGCATTAGCAACCCAATTGAAATCGTCGAATTTAACTTATTTTTTTATAAATCATCAAAATTAACTTCAACAATGCCAAACAGAATTTCACCTTTAACTTTAGTCTTTGGACAATGTAAGCAAACTTATAGTTTTAAGTAATTAAACCATAAGGTTTACAAACTGATGTGTCAATTTTGACACACAACATTTAAATAAAATCAAATCGTTATGTCGTAAATTAATCACCAAACATATTCATTGCCATGATTTATAAGGTTTTTTTAAATTGGTAGTAGCTAGCATTTGACTAGGAAGAAGTAAACATACACTGGTGTTTCGCAATAGATCACATAATTCTGATCAGGTGTGACTGCTACACCATTAGCAAAGTAGAGGTTGCGGACCAGTACCTTGGTCGTTTTGGTTGCTGGGTCATAACTCATAAGTCTACCATGAGGCTTACCCTCAAAGATGTCCCAAATGAACTTACTTAAACCATATTTATATGAAGCATCTGTAAAATAAATCATGCCATTGTGTGCTACATCCACAGCGTCTGTTGTTTTGAATTTTTGTCCATCAGCCTCATCTGTCAAAAGCTCCACCACACCGTCTGCTGTCACATTTAGAAGGCCCTGTTATACATCACAGTTCATTAATATATACACCTAGCAAGTAGCAACCATTGGTTTCTCATAACTAAGGAGCACTTAACAAGTGTGGCAGTTTGTGAGAATTAAAGATAATTTATATATGAGTGAAAAAATTGTACTCTAATAACAACAAATGTATAATCACCTTTTCAGGATCAGCAACGATAAGTTCGTTGTTGTGTCCAAGAGCGATTCCCAAAGGTCTCCCGCCGGTGTTGATCCACTTCTCCACGACGGAGTCAGATACCGAGTCGTTAACAGTGACTCGGTTGATCCACCCGTCAGCACAGCCCGTGTAGATGACTCCGGACTTGGTATCATAAGCTAAATCTTCTGGGCCAATCAAATTCCCAACACCCACAAACTCTGACACTCGGAGCATGTGATCATTACGTGTTGGCACGGTTATGACGTGCCGAGTCAACTCCTCTGGCGGCAGAGGAGCCGGGTCGAACGAGTCAAGTTGGTAGAGCACCGTCGCAGCTACGACGGGGACCAAAACTGTGACAAGAAAAGTGAAGGGCCATGAACTTTTTCTTTTGTTAACAATGACTTTAGAGGGTTTAGGTCTGGAAGCCGAAGCTGGATTGAGTTTTCTTGACTCCTCCATGCTTGTAGAATTCCGTGACTCAGTTCTGTTTCAGAAAGATAATGCGTATTTCAAGTTTGAGACGGTTTTTTTAAGGATATCTAAAGACCATTGGAAACTGAACTTTATCAAACTTGTGAATGAAAAAATCAATTCCACGTGGTGAAGCCAGGCCTTGTGGCCTGGTGGTAATTTCTGGCGTCTTCCAAGGAAGACGTCCAGGTTCAACCCCCCAAAGTGGGGAAAAAAAAAATCAATTCCACGAGGTATGCGGTATTTTTCAACTTATCATGTGTTTAGTTTCCTGCGCTGTCGGTGTCAAGATGGTTTTTTTTTTAATAGAAGTGTCAAGATGGTTTTTTTTTATAGTAAACGGTAGATTTTGATTAATGTGATTCCGAGAGTACAATTGATACAATGCAAGCAGGACAGGTTTCTAACCAAACCTGCGAGTTAATTGAGGACGCAGCCTCTGAAGCCAAGGCTGAGGCAGCCTTGTTACACACATAATTAATAAAAGAGAATAGACAAAAGTCACATGCATTTTTAACCCACAAAATATCTTCTATCAAAGGCCCAAGTGGAGCTAAACATACATCATCTGCTTGCAGCCAGGGGATAAGCTTTTATAGGGAATATCAACCTCCAGCCGCCTGAATCCCATGTCAAAAGCAAATTGGACAGCTGTTAAAATTGCCATTGCTTGCATTTGAGATTTACTGTCACACGTTTCTACTTTCTTCTGCATAGCAGCCAGCACATGACAATGGGCATCACGAATCACTATGCCAATCCCCACCGACTTTGACTTCTTATCCACAAAAGTGCCCACATTTAGCTTGTAGTTATCTTGGACCGGTGGTCTCCACCTGCTAGCAAGTGGAATTTCCAAGATATTTTCAGGAACCTGGACCCGCAAAGGTAGCTGCCAGAAAATCCGAAGCTATACCAGCAGCTTTTCTCCAAATATCATCCACTGTAGAAATTTTATTATCCCAATTAAACCGATTTCTGGCATTCCAAATCTCCCAAGCAGTAGTGAACAGTATTGCAATTTGAGTGGCATCAAATACATCAATGCAGTGGACAGTAAAATCCCGGAAAGACAAATTTTCATTGCAGGAGGCCGGGATCGGAACTGGACAGGCATTCCAAACTTTTTGCGCAAAAGCACATTGCCATAGAGCATGTGATGATGTTTCTGGCTCAATTTCACACCATTGACACGAGAAGGAATGAAGGATACCTTTGTCAAAAAGCTTCGTTCTAGTGGGAAGAATATCTAAACATGCTCTCCACATAAATAATCTGATTTTGGGTTGAACTTGACTTGACCATATATTTGACCATAGATGCTTGTCCAAACTTCCCCCAGTGGAAGATGATCCCAAGCTGCTGTTGGCTTCACTGAGCAGAAGATGGTAAGCACTTTTGATAGAGAACTTCCCATTAGTAGTGCCTGACCAAATAAGTTTGTCACAAGGATTTCTTAAACTTAAGGGGATTTGCTTGATAACATCCACATCCCGTGGCAAAAAAATTTCTTTTAATAGATTGACCTTCCATGTCATAAGGTTGTCATCAATCAATGAGTCCACAGTGGCATCCTCATTCAAAACCCGAATTGGCGAGATGAGCTTATAGGTGGTGGGACATGGCAGCCACTTATCATTCCACACATTTATACCAACTCCAGAACCAACCCTCCAACGCAATCCTGATTTGAGAACATCCCTGGACTCACAAATGCTACGCCAGATATAAGATGCATTGCCAGGTATACGGGCCTTAAGAAAATATGAATTTGGAAAATACTTGGCTTTTAGAAACCGGGACACTAAGGCCTGAGGGTCATGGATGAGTCTCCAGCCATGTCTGGCTAGCAAGGCTTTATTAAAAAACTGGAGATTTCTAAAACCCATTCCTCCTTCCTTTTTTGGCCTAATCAGCTTTGCCTTGTTGACCCAATGGATTTTCCTTTCCCCTCCTCTTTGACCCCACCAGAATCGGTTTGCCATTGAACTTATCTCTTCACACAAACTAGCAGGGAGCCTAAAACAGCTCATGGCATATGATGGGATAGCCTGGATCACTGCCTTGATTAGGACTTCACGACCAGCTTGTGATAAAAGCTTCTCCTTCCACCCTTGCAGCCTTCTCCAAACTCTATCTTTAATTTCATTAAAGGCACGCTTCTTTGATCGCCCCATAATTGGAGGGAGCCCCAGATATTTCTCAAATTAGGTAGTTGGTGTTTAAAATTTCGATTCGAATCTTAAAATATTACGATTTTACGATTCAATATTATGAAAACGATTCGAATCTTAACTGAATTTTAAATGTGGTAGAATCTTAATAGAATCCCGATTTGAATCTTAGAATCTTTAGAATCTCGATTTGCTTCCGATTCTATACGATTCTACTTCATAAGGTTTATTCAGATTTTTTGAGTTTTTTTTTTATTTGAACCTCCAATGAAAATTTAGCTTGTATTAGGCTGATTTTTACTTTTTAGTATGTTAGTAGCCTGCCCCCTTTTTTTTTTTGATAAAAAGTAGCCCGCCCTTTTTTTTTAATAAGAGAAGCCTGCCCATTTTTCTTTGGAGGATATCTCTTCAGATGATGAGTGGATAGCTGCAAAAGAGAGTCCAAATGAACCAAATGAAGAATGGCCAAGTGTCTTTCATAGGGATGCTCAAGAGGAAGATGAAAATGGTAAGTAGGTTTTAAATTTTGTGAGTTATGACTTATGACTTCTTTATTAGATCTTTATAAAATTTTGAATACAATTTGTTTTTGTTCTTTTTTGCTAGGTGATAAAGATAAAGAAATTCATAATCTTAGTGATTGTGAACTTGAAAATGTGTGGAAGAGCACGGGTTTAATAATTAATATATATAGTGTATTCTTTTTTTGCTGAATAATATATATAGTGTATTCGGAAGCTTATATGGATTGACTATTCAAAAGGTTTGTAGAAGCGACTATTCAAAAGGTTTAATAGAGTACAAATTTGATTGTAGAAGTGACTATTCAAAAGGTTTGTAGTCAATTAATAGTACAAATTTGATTGTGGAAGCGGCAATTCAAAAGGTTGGATGGTACATTGAAAACAATAACGTGCATTGTGGCATTATCTATCATCAAGACGTCACGGATGACGCTAAATGAACTCGTAATTGTAAAAATGTTGTAAATTCCTTTTCAATAATTTTTTTGGATTGTTAATTGTAACAAAAAATTTCTGTATCTATTTCAATATATAAGAGTTACGACTATTTCTTTATATAATATAGGTATATTTTTTCATAATAGATATATCTAAATTAACCTTAGAGATAGTTCAACTGGTCTATCCTTGGTTATACTCTTTAATGATCACTAGTTCGAGTCCCCTTAGGACTACCTACTCAAGACAAAACCTTGCGCCTATCATGGTACATCTACGTGCTAGTAGGGTGTTGCGTGTTCTCTTAGGATTAGTCGAGCCACGTGCTAGTAGAGTGTTGCATGTCCTCCTAGGATTGGTCGAGGTGTGTGTATCTACGAAATGCTGACCCGAACACCAAGGTTATCAAAAATAATATATATCTAATTTATCATCACATATTAGTGTGTTTGGATTAATTTTTTTTTTTTTTTTTTTTATTAGTTTGTAAGTTATGACACATATCAATTAAAACAAAATAATAATAAAAAATTAATATCTTCATTACATAAAAGATAGTAACACCATGCTTGAATTACGATGCATAAGATAGTACCAAACCTTAATTTTTTAGTTTCGTTATACGTGTTAGTAGGGTGTTACGTATTCTCTTAAGATTAGTCGAGCCACGTGCTAGTAGGGTGTTGCGTGTTCTCCTAGGATTAGTCGAGGTGCGCGTATCTACAGAACGCTGACCCAAACACCTAAGGTTATAAAAAAATATATATATATCTAATTTATCATCACATATTAGTGTGTTTGGATTAATTTCTTTGTTGTTTGTTTTTTTTTTTGCCTGTTAGCTTATTAGTTTGTAAGTTATGACATGACATATCAATTAAAACAAAATAATAATAAAAAATTAATATCTTCATTACATAAAAGATAGTAACACCATGCTTGAATTACGATGCATAAGATAGTACCAAACCTTAATTTTTGAGTTTCGTTATACACTTGTATTGACCATTAACTTGATTAGCGAATGATAACGGATCATATCAGATCTCATGCTTTAATATACAAATTTCTATAATATTCTAATAATAACAATCCCCCTAAGCAAAACATCTATAATGATTTAATATACAATTTGTGCAATATTTCAAATAATTAATAAAAAATATATGTGATGTGTTAACTCCAACAAACATGTCAGATATTGAATTAGATTTTTTATTATGTGTAGTGTTATTGTTAAAGTATTACAAAGATTATATATTAAACTATTACAGCGGATATGGTCACACTTTAATCATTCTCTCTTTTTGGCAGTTTTTTGTTTAATAATACTTTTTCTGTGTTTTTTACAAAATAGCACTGTTTGAATAAAATACAAGCACCTCCAAACATGGATCTCATCACTTGCATCTGGATTCTCTGACTTGACTTAAGTTGATATGTTTATATCTTCAATACATGCATGAAACTCACCTCTTCAATATGAGCATGAAACTCATCTTTTTAAACATTGTTATTTTTTTTTTATGCATGAAACTCACCTCTTCAAGATAAGCATGAAACTCGTCTTTTTAAACATTTTTATTTTTTTTGGTGAGGTGACTTAAGTTGGTATGTTTATATTTTCAATATAGGCATGAATCATGTTTGTTGGGTTAAGTTAACACATCATATATATTTTTTATTAGGTGATATATTATTATTAAAGTACAGATTATATATTAAACATTGTAACTAATATTTTATCAAAAAAAAAAAAAAAGCATTATAACTAATATGCTTCCCATGACAACGCATGCCATAGATTAAAATCTTATCATATATAAAAAATAATACGTGTTAATATATATCTTGAAGGATAGATTCAGAAATGTGTACGTCCATTTTGGGACATTGACATGTAGGAGCATTCGTACCCAAATGGCAAATGACAGTGCCCCGACTCCAATTTGGTAATTTAAGGAAAGGCTTAGATCTAGTACACAGATCACTGACCCAAGTCATTCCCTTAACAAAACAGTATAATATCAAAATCGTACCAGATTTGACTCACTTGTAATAAGACATTGATGGGCAGGGAGGAAATGTTGTTTTCGGCGAGATAGTCCTCAACCTCTCTCTCAAGTTGTTGATGATCTTTTTTCGTCGCAGACAATGGTGTGGGATCCATGAGTGGGCCCACCTCCATGTGAGACAGTGAGAGAGAGAGAGATGATTCCTCCTGATGGGTGACTCCACCAAAATGAGTGATTTGGCATTAATAAACTGATTATATTAGTGATAGTTAGCACTAATCTATCGCTCTTTTTGGCATTATTTGTTTTTTTTTTTTTGGGTGAAAACTGAAAAGAGGTGAATACTTACATTACGTGCCGACCATTCTATTACAAAATTGCTCAGTCGCTTCCCTATATGTGCTTCACTGCAGCATACTCTTAATAATTTTTCTTTAACAAAATGGCATTGTTCGAAAAAAAATACAAGCATGGATCTCATCTCTTGCACCTATATAAGTTGATGTGACATAAGTTGACTTGTTTATATCTTCAATGTATGCATGAAACTCATCTCTTCAATATAAGTATGAAACTTGTCTTTTCAAACATTATTATTATTATTTTTTTTAATTATTTTTCCCAAATATTTTTCAAACATTGCTATTTTGCCAAAAAAAATTTTTTTTCAAATGTATCATTCAACAAAAATGGCCTTTTATGTTTATATATTGATGAACAATATTTGTTTAGTTTGTAAACATATCATATAATATCTTAAGGAAAATTTTGTTTTCTTCCCAAGTACTAGTTTAAATATGATAAACTTTAAATATAAGCTTCTTTGAAGTCACTATGGACTTTTTTTATAACCTATGTAATGGTTATGGATGTGAATTATTTAAATAATTTAATGATGCATATGATCATTATGTTAGCCTCATGGTTTTAATTCTTATTAATTGGCTAATTAATCAAAGGACATTTATGTAATTTTGATAATAACAATAATATTAAGAATTATTCATAATTGATATTTTTCATGTGAACTAATGATAATGTTGACTAGTTTATTAATTGGACCGATATGGTCAATGAAGTATCAAGTAAATGCAAAGTCGACACAAGTACAAATTCATTGAAGATCAAGTCATCAAGACTCAAGACAAAATAATCAAGCTCAAAAATTATATTCCAAGATATATAAGAAGTAAGAGTTGAGTTTTTGTAAAGTTTATCAATATTTCATCTTAATGACTCAAACTTTAAAAACCAACTCAAAATGATTTTTCAAAAATAATCTTTTAGTCCAAAACTCATTTTATAAATAATATTTAAAGGACTAATACATTTTCAAGAAAAATTAATCAAACCGCTCAAAAAGATAAAATTATGAAAGTTTGATTAATCAAAATGATTTTCAAAATAATCATTTAGTCCAAAATTCATTTGATAAATAAATATTTATAGGACTAACATATTTTCAAATAAAATTAATCAAACTGTTCAAAATGATTAAAATATGAAAGTTTGATTATTTAAAAAAAGCCAAAATTAGCCTAAGGTTGAAAATCCTAGATGCAGGTGATTGCATCAGGGATCCAGGCGACTGGATCTTGATCCAGATGACTAACTCTTGGCCCAGATGACTGAAAAATCAACTCGAGAGTTTCTATCCAATCCAGGCGATTGATTCATCAATCCAGGCGACTGGATATATTAAGTGAGTCTGCTGAAAATAATGCCATATGAATCAATAAACAACATTGCAATATAATAATATGCTATTGCTTTGTTAGTGTAATAAAGGTAATTAAAAATTCATTGTTTTTTTTAAAGTATAGAACAATCATTACCTGTTGCTTTGAAGACTCCAAATCGGCAAACAAACAATGAATCTAGGTTGGCTTGCACAATATTAGTTGAATTTTAAAAACCATCCCTTTCTTCCATCAACTTTAGAACTTTATTATGAGACCCCCCCACGTCACTAAGCTTTGTTATATTTAAAATTGTCTAAGAGCCTAACCTCAGTAAGCTTTGTTATTGTCTAAAAGCCTAAGCATCATTCAGCTTTGTCTGGTGCTCACATAACTCTGTTAGGACTAGAAATTTAAAAGCCACCTTCTTATGCTTAATGCATTGGCACCTTTTATTTAAAAAAAGATTAGTTGAATTTAAGAGCCACCCCAATGACTCAAATGGCCGAAAGGCCCATTGCCATTAGCATTTGAAAATTGATAAAATGGATGAATCTCTTCTTGGCTGTTTTCAACTTTCAATTTCAATTTTCAAATTTTTGGAGCACTTTGGTGGACCACACCACTTGGCAGACACACATAATAAGCTAATATCCTATGCATAATGTATTGACACTTTTTTATTTAAAAAGTATATACAATCATAAATGTGACCAGTTTGCCTATTTGAATTTTTTTTAATCTATAAACCAGTCATGATGACCCAAGAATAATTTTTTAAAATTCTCTTAAGTCTGTTGATAATAACCGAAGCAATGAATTTAACTATATATAAAGAGAATAGAAGAGAGAATAAAAACAAGAAGAACTTACAAGAGAAAATTTTGAGAAAGAAAGGAAAACATCTCTTACATCAATCTATTATTTCTTCAAATTTATATTTTCAAATCATTCAAAAATCATTGATTGAAAATCAAAATTCTTCAAAATACTTCTTGAGCCATATTGATCAAATTTTTGATACACTATTAGTGTGAGCATATTATATACTACTACTCTTTGAGAGAGCCATTATTGTATACAACAAATCATTTGTTGAAAATGTTTAATCTTCACCCGTAAGAAGATTGTCTGTGGTTACTCTTCACTAAAAGGAAGATTTGTAAAGGTTTGATCTTCACTCGTAAGAAAATTGGTAAAAGTTTGATTTTCACCCTTAAGAAGATTGTGTAACGGTTTGATCTTCACTTGAAAGAAGATTGTCAAATAGTGAATTTGGGAATCCTCAAAAAGTGTTCTTGAGGCGGAGACGTAAGCGAAGAAGCCAAACCTCGATAACAATCATCGTGTTTGATTCTCTCTATCTCTATCTCTCACTTATTCAATTGCTTATATATACTTATGCTTGATTTTATATCATATCTATATTGCAAATTGAATTGTGCTCTTATAATTGCTTAATCAACATTTGTTATTTGAGGATAGTTTTTAATTCCACATTTAAATCCAAAAAGTTTACCTCAGCTTAAATCACTCCCCCTCTTAGGTTGATATTTGGGTAACAGATTAAAATATACATTTCTAGTCTTGTGAATCATCACAAGAATGAGGAAAATTCCTTTAATATGATTTGAATAAAAAATTGTCCATTTATTAAAAGCTAGATATCACATGTCATGTGGCTTAATGTACACATTACATATGTATCTCATGAAATTCTTCCATTATGCGGTTTATTTATTTAATTAGATAGTTGGAGGAGAAAGGAAATTTGAAAACATAATTACATGATGTGTAAGTTAAGTTACAAGCCTCTTGGCCATTATGTTATTCATCAAGTACATTAAAATTGCTAAGATCATTTTTTATGTGAAACTCTATTACCAAAGTTTTCCAAAAAGTTCAAAATTATATTTTGAATCTCTATTATAAATAAAGATTTAAAAACTTAAAAAGGTAAAACTACACAAAACCCTCATGTGGTTTTCTTTTAAAACATAGAACCCTAGGTTTTGAGTGTAGCACTTAACCCCCATAAGGTATTATTATTATTTTTTATAATGAAGGTGTCTAGAGTTATTAAGTTTTTTTTTTTTTTACTATTTTGTTGTATGTAATCCCATAAGATTAAGTGTGACACAATTAACGATCTACACATAAAATAATACTATATGTGGGTTAAGTGTTACACTCAAAAGTTCATTAAGATTTCGTGTTTTATGGAGAAACCACAAGAGTGGTTTTGTGTACTACCAAAACCACGTGGGTGTATTACCTAAAAAAAATAAAAAATTTATGTACGTGGTTTTGTGTACTTTCCCCAATTTTAAAAGAAGTTTTTAATTTTATTTTTTATTGTTCATTTTCACTCATTTTTTGTTTTGATAACAATTCAAAATTAGGTGATATGATTCCATCATTTTATTTTTGCAGTATAATTTTATCTTTTTTATATATAGTAGCATTTTGTGTATACTAAGTTATTTTTCTGTTAGAAACATCGCTATCTTAGTATCTTTACACACACATACATACGTATGTTTTAACTTACAATTGATATAACTTTTATTATATATATATAAACTAAAATAATATTTTATAGAGGAGATGGATGATATTCTCTAACCATATTAGATCCAATAAAAACAAGGAAAAAGGATCATATATGTCCGCTGTATATGACTTGCCTCTCACAAGCAAGTGGGACTCACATAGAGATAAATGATAATAGGGTCTAGAAAAAGTGGGGGAGAGAATTAGGACCAACAAAAAAAAAAAAACGAAAATGAGGAAGGGAGAGGGAAATAAGGGGAAAGGAGTATGGGTATTTGTTGGATCAAGTTTAACAGGTGGGTTTCACCCAAAACCAAGATCTGACCGAACCTTAACAGTTTTCTCATGGTAATCTAATACTCAGGGGTGCCCCTGGGCAAGGGCGAGGTGGGCGACTGCCCTAGGCTTCACCTCAAAATTAGGCCTCATCCCAAAACTTTTTAAGGCCCTTATTGAAAGGTCTCAATATATTTATATATACAAAAATTAAAAAGGCCCATATTTATATAGTCAATAATATATGAGAACAATTTTTTGTATTTATTTGATGTGAAGAAGCTAATTTCACTAAATTATGATAATTTGAAAAAGTATTATGTTAATCTTGAAGGTTTTTTTTATAAAACCTGGTAATTTTTTTTTATCTTGATGGTATTGATTTATTTTCAGACTTAAAAGTCTTACCAGAGATTTTACCAAAAGAAAAAAAGACAGTGACAAATATACTTAATTTTATCAAGGAATTGAATTGTTCCAAATGCATCTATTGCATATAAATATTATTGACTATACTTGTACAGTCGCATCCGTTAAAAGAAGTTTTTCAAAGTTAAAATTATAAAAATATTACTTGCGATCAACTATGTCACAAGAAAAATTAAATAGATTAGCCATATTTTCTATTGAACAAGATTTGTTAGAAAATATTGAATATAAAAGTTTAATTAGTAAATTTGTAGCAGAAACCGTATATAGAGTAATTTTTCAATGATTTTTTATTTATTTTTTAAATAGAAGGCCTTATTTTTTTTTATACCGCCCTAGGCCTCATAATTCTCAGGGCCGGCCCTGCTAATACTTGCCTACCCATATCTTTGTTCTTTTCTTCTTCTTCTTCTTCTGAAATCGGTTATTATGTTGGATTGAGTTGGATGGTTAATCGGGTTTGTCGGATGGATGAGCAATCTAAATGTGGAGTCTCTCATGCAATGATTTCAGTCTTGAGAGAGTGGAGCCAAAACAATTTGTCTACCATCACAACTTTAACTTTGTGATCATGACATTTTTTGAGTGGTTATCACTCTTTTCATCATAGTCCACTACTGGACCCATTTGCATTTCCCACTAATCAACACACAACAAATCAATGGATTGTGGCATTAAACAAATGTTACCATAACTCATAAGTTCCCCGTAAAAGTAATAGCCTAAAGTATTGTTTAACTGTCAAGCTATTTTTCCAAATAATAAGTCTTAGGAAGTAATATATTTCACAACTACTAATACAATATTTTGTAATTAATATATAATAAAAATTGTATTTGTCATGGACCAAAATGAAAGTGATGCTAAATACATTCCTCCAAACATAACATATCACATAAATGGTTGTGAAAAATATCATATCACTAAAATTATTATTATTTTTTTTCAAAATGGCCATGGTTTAAAAAACCCATCCAATTGATAGTAATAAAAATGGTATTAATGGTGAACCAAAATAAAAGTAATTTTTTTCAAATCACAATATATCATGTTAACTGTTGTGAAAAATATCGTGTCACTACCATTACTCTATTTTCAAAATGATTATGGTTAAAAAAGTGGTATTAGTGGTGGACCAAATAAAAAATAATTTCCCTCAAATCACAGTATACTATGTCAGCTGCTATGAAAAATACATTGTTATGCTTAAACGGCAGACCGTTTTTACTGACCACATAGGCACTTGAGAAGCCCAAGTTAAACATAAAACTCAACCCCTTCCAAAACCCTTCAACTCGAGCAGTAGTAACAGATTTACAGAAAGAAAGTAGAACAAGGAAGAAGGAGAAGAAGAAGAAAATGGGAAAAGTCCCACAATCACTCCGTTCAGCAATTGCAACCACGCTTGTGAAAAAGCACTTTTCACCCATTCCCGCTGAGTCCCCAACTCCACCTCGTAAGTCCCATCACTTTCCCAAGAAACCCTCCAGGAATACCAAAACCCATGACTCTCTCCAAACCCAAACCCAAACCGTTTTCAAATCCCCCAATCTCTCCGACGCCAAAAACCTCTTCAACTCCATCATTTCCACCAACAATAAAACCCCACTTGACCTTCGCTACCACAACTCTCTCCTTCAATCCTACGCTTCAATCTCCACCGTCCACGACTCCATCTCCCTC